>VCCN01000420.1:6874072-6886048 GCA_006491835.1 Architeuthis dux | reverse complement strand
GAAGAAGAAGAAGAAGAAGAAGAAGAAGACAGAGAAAGAAGAAACGAGGAAGAGATTAGGAGAAAGACGAAAGGAGGAAGAAGACATTGAGCATATCAGGTCGTGTATTAATGTGTTACATTAAATAGCTGAATATATAAAGTATAATTGTCAGTTTGACAAGTTTAAATTAATTACATGCACAACATAGAATAATTTAGAACCCTTGGATTTCAAATAAAAAGTAAATAAATATTAAATCTATCAAAAGCATCCCACACAAAAAGAAACGAATTGAAGGAAACACCTCTACTATAAGGTGAGCCTAATTTTACCGTAAAGCTATTCTTCCACCCAACTCCCCCCAACATATTAAAAATAAATATAAACCTATTCAGTTGCATATATGCAAGCAATAAAGAAAGTGCCTACAATTATACTGTTTACAATAAATAATTATGTAAATAATAACATACTTAATATAATTGGTATTCCAAAAAATAAGGAATACGTGATTATATCTCTTAAAATCATCCCACAAATTAATTTGAACACCTGCACTCCAAAGGTTGGTCTTACCTTAAATGTATTCTTCCGCCAGATCTCCCCCAAAATAATAAAAATAAATATACACTAATTTAGTTTTGCATAATTACTTGTATATAAAGAAAGTGCCCCAAAAGATACTGTTTACGATAGTGATTATAGAGATTCACTTTCAGGTTGAGGTATGCACCGAATGCAACTAAATTCACAGCTGAACAGTAACGTGGGTAGTAATAAACAAGATACAGAGTAAGGGCCTCGGCCGTGATGAGAACGCTTGAATTTAGTTTTGTTTTCCGAAGACGAGCATTGGGTAAACACACCACGGGATCTGATAGCATGGTCAACACCCTTACCTTTCTACTCATTGTTAAGCGCACGTGTTCCATTCTCAGCTAACCAAGCCCAATTTGTGAAACAGCTCAGCGGTGAATGTATTCATTTTGATAAGAACACTTTTATTTTATTTATGTCTTTGTTCTTATTCTGGGGAAATCGATATTCTATGCTTCTTGGACTTGGATTTTGATCGCGTAGGTAATCATACCTTCTGGAAAAAAGGAGACAGTTCGAGGAGAATCGACACAGAATTAATTTTCGAAGTCTTTTCTAAATTATAGATAACTGATGAAATGACTGTGACCTTCAAGCTGGACAATATATACAATTGCGAGTCAAAGTAACACGATTTGTCCTGATATCCAAATTTCCTATGAAACATTTGTGAGCCAAAAAGGCGTAGATCGAAGAAGCAATTACAATTAATATATATGGGAAACATTTTTGATCCTTCACAGACTCAAAACAAATGTTTATTTTTCTATGTTTTCCAGTTTTACAATAAGCGTAACATTCTTACGAGATCTCATATTCTTTTCTGATAACTTTAGAAAAAAAGAATAATTAGAAATCAGTTTCTGCACCTTCTGTCTATGACGTTAGACATCAATATCGACCGATTCTGCTAACTCAAACTCATACATCCCTTTAATTACTGGTTCATTCATAAAAAAAGAAGCCGGCATTATTATGATTGATGAATGGAAAACAATGAAGATTATAGTCGAAATAATCAAATTAGGGTTTAAAATTAGGATATCATAGAGTGGAAGAATATAATGACAACCTTATCCTCGAGAGCATTTTACAGCATAAACAGCAACACCAGCAGTACAAGTGAGACAGTATGATTTTACAAATATAAATGGAAACATGGGACAATTAAACAATAAAATCAGTCAAAATGAGAAAGGTTCCTGATAGACCTGGCGTTGTAATAGAGCCCCGTACGTATTTCCTAGTTGACTAATCAAACCTTCAGTGAGTAAGAATAGCTTGGATAGACATTCCAGCTCAGTTGCAAAATATTTAACACCATGTTTCATAATGGCTTATGATCGCGTTGGTGCCCTACTCGGAAAAGAAAATCCATCAAATATGAGCATATTACAAGATAATCATATGCCCCAGAGTAAGTCGGTTCCAGTTACAATCCAATCTCATAAGCCCTTTATCGTTTTAAATGAAACACCCGTGTGGATTGATAGATGTAACATGTGGGGAGGTAATTGTTGATGTATCGGCTCTACAATGTATTCACTCCTTCCGTAGCCTATTGCCCACCTTCCCAGAAAGTCCCAACAAAAGGCATTGATAACCTTTGGGATATCGTGTGGTTACCGACGGTTGGCTAGGACATCGCTGAGATAATTGTGCATGTATCCTCTGCAAACATCCCTGATTTCTTTCTTAGCATATTGCCCCAAACATCCCGTTGAAGTTCATTCCGAACTTTTGGAGATATCATGGGGAGAGGCAGACGGAAAGAACAGTATGGAGCATTCAGATGGGAGTCTTTTATTTAGTCTTGATTTTTCCGTATCAAGGACTTCTTTTATGTTGACTGATTGTATTCTGTTTAATTTATTTGTTTTTTGAAAGTCCTACTGTCGGATAATAAGAGGCACCCCCTGGCACAGGGTGCCTCGGGTGCTTGCTGTGTTGCCGGCACTTTGGGTCAGCCCTGTTAATATACATGTTTATACAATATCCGAATACTTGTTAATAGAGTTATGTTCTGAATGTATCTGAATTACCTAGTATGTCCTGATAAATATCGCCATATTAAACGCCATATTTATGCATGCATTAATGTTGCTGATGGCTCGTCTACTTACAGTATGTTGAACATAGAATGAGGTGTGTATGAATAATAATCCTAATTAAACCATAACTGTCAATTATGTCTGTGTCCTCAACGATTGTGTTAGGTAAGCTTTGAAAATAATATAGAATCATAAAAGGAAGAAGACAGGAGTTAAATGTTGTTGGTGATTGTTTCAGAACAAGGGATACATAAAGAGTTGGTGTGTAAAACTGGTTGAAATAAATGTCTTCCATGTGATTAGCACTCAGCTCACGGCGAAGGCACTCTCAATGGGAAAGGCGATAGGCACAATCGTTAGAAACTGCTCGATCGTCAATATAATGCTAACATTATCAGTATGCCATTCTTGATCACCGACTCTTTAATGCCATTGCGCTCTGACGGGTGTTCTTCACCTGTCAGGCTAGAAGGCTATAAACTATTCAAGAACTTGAAATAGCGAACGAGGCACTCATGTTGATGACCACGACTATAATGCCGAAAAGATGTTGTTGAGAAGGTGTGATGGTGAATGCAATTCGGGCAGAATCGATGCTAGTCCTGATGATAATGACGCAGAGGTGGCATTTTGACCATTTTATGGCCAAATTCGACAGATCTTGCCATTTTGAAAAGCATTTGGCAATGGGCTTTTTGGTTTGGCCATATCTAAATGTGTGGCTATTTTGAATCAGATTACGTATGGTGGAATGAGTGATGTCACTAAGTCTATTTCACATACCGCAAACCTCGAGCAACTAGCCGAGACAAAAGAAACTTGTGAGATGTGAATCCCGGGTAGATACAGCTTATAATGTAGCACGAATATAAGCACATTACAGTGTTTGACTTTATTGCAGTATTATTATTAATACATTTTTACTTTTAGTTCCTTCTGCATTATTGCCATACATTATAAACGATCGCAACGACACAAACAGAAACTGAAAGAGTATGATGAAGGGAAAAGAAATATTATATTTAATAATGATGATTTACATTACTTCTTTCTAATAAAATAGATAGTAAGGAAAACCGCATTTCTAAACAATTTTGCAATTTACATGTTTTGGGCCAGAACTATCTCCAACTAACTGGCAACCCTGCTAGTGCAGAGATATGAGTAACATTGCAATAGAACCCAACTGAAAAGCAATATGAAGGTAAATAATATTATTTTTTTAAAAAAGCACTTATGGTGGTTTATAAAACATTGGAATACCGGGTACACATAAAACTAACAACATAATGCAAATACTACTACAACACAGTCAAAATAGGCAATAATTTAAATATGGTCAAACCAAAAGGCTCCCGTCCAAATGCTTTACAAAGGCGCCACATTTGTCAAAGAATGGCCGAAATAGCAACCCTTGTATGATGGCGATAGCAAGTTGAGCAGAATCATCGCTAGTTTCTGATCATAATGGCGTTGATGATCATGATAGTCGTTGTAAATTTTACGATGGCATCTACGTCACATTAAAAGTTCTTAAGTTACCGCTGGAGCAGAAAGATAGGAACGAAATGCTGTTACGGCCGGACGTGAGAGGCAAGCGGCAGCCGATTTCGTAACGTCTATATTGTGTATAAAAGCAGGAGAATGGGCCGGTCGTTCCATGAATAAGATGTGCATGATGCAACCTTCCATATCACTGCACAACGTGATTTAAACGTCATTTATTCATTTGCTTCTCTATGTTAGTATAAACGGAACTGGAACAATCAATCTGCTCTCTTCTTTACAATCAACCATCGAACCAAAGGTTAGGAACCATCCATTTACATCTAAAATAGATTACCAGCATAATTAATGTCTCCATCTACAGCCAACATGTAAATAGACAAATAGGTCAATATTAAAAACCAGGTCTGACTAGTCTCTCAAGAGTAACCGTCACGGAACCAAAGTATTCTGCAAGCCCTGTCGTGAATGATCAAATACACAATTGGAAAAAAGGGTTATCAATCGATATGGTACTACTCTCGCAGTGATCACTAAAGATATCCGAATCTGCAGAAAAACACTGCCGGGCACAAACTAAAGTAACAATTCGAAAGCTGAAGAACCGCTGTTAACCGATGGACAGTGTTGGTTTCCAAGTATATCCAAAACATAATCATCACACTAAAATCACGTGATGAAGGCCTCCTCCTGCCTCGATGGACAATGAAGTGGTTACTGCAGGGCGTAATCCTGGGCAAAGCGTATGCTGAGATACTGGGATGTCCAGTCGATAGAATTTCACATATTGGTGACCTAGTCCAATGAATACATGACGGGAATACGTTTGGCATTAGCAGGGCTTACGGAGCAGCCGAACGGACCACACACCGACTTAAGTGGGCTCCACTCCTTGGTCTAGAATCGGGGTTGTCGACTTCGCGAACAATAAAGTTTAGCTGATTTGAGTGATCGTATCATATTACGAAAGGAAGATATAAGGAACAATAACAATTAGCAGTTTGAGTGATCTTATCATGTCACGAAGGGAAGATATAAGGGACAATAACACTTAGCTGATTTGTGTGATAGTATCATGTTACGAGGGAGAGATATAAGGGACAATAAAGCCCAGGTGCTTTGATTGATTTCAGCGTGATACGAATGTAAGTGGTACGGAACAATAACACTTGGCTGCATTGAGTGATCTTATATTACGAAGGAGATATATAAAGAACAAAACAACTTAGCTGCTTTGAGTGATTTTATCATGTTACGAACGGAAGATATGAGGCACAATCGAACGCAGCTGATTTGAAAGATATTATCATGGTATGAAAGGAAGATATAAGGAATACTACAACATGCCAGCATGTGGACATCGGGTTGACATTCTGGCCATTTCGTGGCCAGAGGCGACACATCTGGGCTTTTTGAAAAGCATCTGGCCATGCATCTTTTGGAGTGGTCATATTTAAATGCTTGGCTATATTTTAGTATATTTAATAGATTCTTATTGTTACTGTGTACCACAATAATGCATTGTTTTATAAACAATCATTATTACTATGTTTAATACTATTATATATCTGCATTTCTATCTGTCAGTTGCTTTTTTATCGCAACTTTACTTCATCATCGTATTGTAGCGATGAAAACGCAACTGGAAAATTAAGAGGATGGTAAATAATAGTATACATTTTCAGAAGTTAATACTGATAATGTACAATACTTCATCTAATGAGAATAAATAATACAACAATTGCTTTTATAAACCGTTTAAGCATTTGGCCATTTGGGGCTAGTTTTTGTCCGGGAAAGTATCTAACTCCCTGGCAACCCTGATCCGAATAATCCCATTGAGCTTGGGAAGGGTTGTCCACGCTTATTATAATACTGGGTTTCGTTCATTGACATCAGCTACATTTGAAGACATAGAAGCTGATCTGGCAAAATCCAGCTTTCAAAGGTTTCGTCGATTCATTACTCAGAATTTGTGAGGCAATTTACTGCTGTAAATGCCTGAACGGCGTCCTACATTCGATATCTACTTCGCAACGGCAGTGCATAAGGCTAAGCCTAAACGGAGAGTGGTCGTTGCCTCCAACCCGTCATCCACTAACCCGCTCGTACACAGACATCAAACACGGTTTCACACACAAATGTACACGTAAAGCGGAGACTCTAACCAGTTGTATTCGCTGGTGGCGCTTGGCTTTCGCAGGCTAATCGTTACGTCCCAAAAGACAGAGTTATTTTCTCTCGCCCATTATTGAATGATCCAACTACAAATTGACTGGTAGGGCTCTCTAGTCATCGCTGTCAGAAACTCCCTTTGAACTCGCATGACACGATTATTGGATTAATCTCACGAAAGGCCTGCTAATAGAATTTCGCCTCGTATTCGTGCTCATATAAGTTAGGGTGTCTTGCTCCATTTCTCAGTGTGAGTGATTGTGTGCAAACGGTGTTAGGATTGAGGGTCATTTTGTGTGATTCTCCATTAGGAAACTTTTGCAACTGAAGTCACCACAGTACAGCAACCACAAATGACTATTCAATTGGCTGCAATTGCATACAGTAAACTATACACATATTTTAACAAAAATGTGTCATTCCCTGGAGCCGTGTATCTAATATGGAAAAGCGGTAAACGATAAAGTGATTGCTATTACACAAACGGTTCACACATTTGGTGAGAGGCGTAGAGTGAACATTTCAAAGCATTGTTACAGGGTCATACCTTTTTATAAATCGTTTCCGAAGCGGTTAATAAATATCCTTGTGATTATGCCGATACTCAGAATATCTTATTCTATGGTAATAGAAACGTTGCGATACTTTATTGATTTTAAATATTGTGGGAGGGAGAACGCTCTCTTCTGAGAAAAAAAAGAAATGGTTATTCAAAAGATTTCAATAAGCACATGTTCAATCGTGAATCGTTGCGGAAATCGTAAATTGTTTTTTGTGTTGGCAGTCATGGTTCAAATAATCACAGAATGTCCGCCAAAGTATCAGCTGAATGGATAAAACAGATACAAGGATACTTCATATAGGTGAGTTGCAATTTTAGCACTTCTGGATCTAGATCTAGCTCCTTTTTAGTGTATTTAGCTCCTATAAGTGTAATGTATCTGTTTTAAACATATGTTCTCATCTATGACATACTTCACGAATATTAGGTAAGTAAAATTGTAAGTATGTGTAAAACACCCTGTAATTATATGTATATTGATTGCAACTTGAAGGAATGTTATATGTCACTTATTTTAAGTAAGACCTTTGATGAATCTTTGTTTTTATTCGCGCTTTTCTGGACGAATGGGCGATAATATGGGCGGAAATGTTGGGGTCAACCACCCACCCGCTTTATATCGCGAACCGCGCTATAACGACCAATGCTATATTGAGGGACGCCTGTATTTAGCTCCTTTTTAGCTATACAATCTATATTCGAGATGGAAACCCTGTCATATACTAAATAAATAGACACACCTGAGAGTCAGTCCATAAATGCGCGAGTTCTCTACCTTGTACTTATACATATATAGAAGGAGTGGGTGGAGACGAAATGGTGGGGATTCTCACGTTCAGCATCCTTCCAAGGGATTCCGGAACTCATAAGCCCCCTTTTTTTCTCCCTATGACAGCGCCCTACTCCACTGAATCGCTGTATTACAGCACTGATCTCACTCAGGGATCGATCCTGTGATATGCAAGGGGAGATAACGACTGTGGGATTAACATTTTGGAATAGAAAAAAAGAATGTGGTGTGGTTTTCGAAGAATCATCGAATAGTAACTCATTCTTAGTTGCTCCTTCTTCTTGCGACACTGTCAATGTGCTGGTGTTCAGCAATTGTGCTGGTGTTTTTCCACTTTCTGTTGACCAGTCGGATGTCCCTATCCACTTTCTGACGCTAGCTCTTTTTGGGGCTTAACTTATGTTTGTCCGGCCCGTTGGCGTTCATTTAACAGGTCTTGTTGTGGGTAGCCTTAAAACATGCCCCAACCTTCGGATGCAATGTCTGCAAGTGATGGTTGACTTAGGGAGCTGCTGTCACATGTTCCTGACCTCTTTATTTGACATATAGTCATTCTATTTGATGCGCAGGATGTTACGGAGTTGTGTAGTGCCGAAAGCGACCAATTTCTCCTGGGTGGTCTCACGTTGCCAGGTTTCACAGGTTGAAAATCTACCGTAGTCACCGTTGTATTCGACGCACATTGAACACAGTATACAGGCATCACACTGTGCATAATGATCCGGCATTGTGAACAGAAGGTCAACAGCGAAGACTTGAGCCGGCGAGAAAGTGGTTTTGAACAGTGGATTAAACAGTATCTTGTAAATCATGCGTCCTTCAGTTATGAAAAACGGCTATTCATCGGGAAAATTAATGATTTCAGTGTCTAGATATTGACAGTTGAGTAGAGAGAGCACGGCCAGCCTAAGCCTCCGGAAACACAGGCAGTCGCCCGGAGCGCCAAGTCCAAGGGCGCGCCTGCCATCGGTCTGATACGTTAGGACTTTCCAAATCAAAATCTGAATATTTTTCTTTTATTTTATTGGGACTGTTTTCTTTTACTTATATTTACTTTTACTTATATTTACTTTTACATATATTTACTTTTCTCACTGTAAAACATAAATACATACTACTATACTACATTGGCGCCAAAGTTAAGATTTCCCGGGCGCCAATAACACCCGGACCGGGTCTGAAAGCAGGTTAACCTTTAATTTATCAAATTAGATGAGCATAATAATTTCATTTTAAAATACTAATACTTCTTCCTTTTTTTTTCTTTACTTCTTGCAGCTTAGTACAAATATTTTCAGCGTTGGCAAACCCGATTAATCTAACTAATTCAGCATCTATATCATAACATGTTTTTTCAAATCGTATTCATGAAAAGTTAAATAAAGATAGAGAATAGTGTTTTGGATTCATACCAATATAAACTTTACCTGGGTGAGAAGAAGAAGAAGCCAGCGGCCATAAACCCGCCCTCGTCGGTTTCCCACGGATTTTCTTGGAGAGAGTCCATAACTGTCACCGCGGATAATGTCCAAAGGCACAGGGTCACCCTTCTTAAACACAGCTTCCTACACCAAAGTGTCAGTTACTAACTTCAAATAACACCTCTGCTATTTAATGAGGATACATTGAAATTCATCGCAGTGAATTAAATGACTTGCCTAAAGCAACATCTAAATCAGAGCCCATTTAAATATGTGTATCACTTAATTAAATACATTTACGACGTTATGCACAGACATCTTGGCTAATATCATATCAAACGCCTTCGGGCCGTACAGTTCGTTTTCAAAATCCACTCTTATACTCACCTATTTTCCTTGTAATTCTCTGTTTTTATCAACTCCGATAAGTGGCCGAGCGGATAGCGGCACGTACAATGAACACGACGAGCCGAGTTCAACCAACGGCGTAGATAGTTTGTGTTCACTTTGTGTTCCATTGGGAAAGGCATGAATCGATCTCCCCATTCTAGCAATGGGTAAACTAGTTCTGGGTGAAGTGAGTGACACCACTTCGGTTGCTTGTCGCCTCTAAGCCTATATAGCATATTGCAGACCATGGGCGAGTAATGTGATATGTGGAGCCTAAGCAGAGATGGATGAAGCCATAGCCAACGTAAGGACACTTATTTCTTAGTTATCAACACCAGTTCATCTATTTTTTATTTCCTCATATTGTTCTGTCTACCTCCACATAAGTGTCTCCTGAAATCTATCTAGTGTCCTTACGCTGGCTACAGCACCAGTCGTCCCTGCTTAAACTTCCCATATCACAAGTTTCGCGTGTCCTGGTTTGCGATATGTGAAAAAGACTTACAGGCAAGAAGCACCCGAATTGGCGTCGCTCACTTCACCATTATCGCTTACGGTATTTGGTATTCCAAGGCAGTCACCCATCTAAGTACTGACCAGGTTCGACGTTGCTTAACTTCGGTGATCGCACGTCTGAGAAAGCACCTCGGCAGCACCCCATAACTGATGATGTTATGCATTTGTCAGTTAAATATATTGACAACACTCAGAGAGCGCATACTTCCGTCAACACCATTGTCACTAAAAGCTGAACAATTGCATTACCACATGATACTTCGATTATGGCAACGTCACTGTTAAGACACAGTTGCTGTTATCGCACTACATTTCCATAATGGTAACGTCACATGATGACGGCATTACTGTGTTACTACATCTGAAAAGACGAACACTGTCCTATCTTGTAATTTTAATAAAATCTGAAAGCAATTCCTGATTCTGCATCAACATGTAATCAATTATTCCCTGATCCATAGCCCAACATTTCACAAATGTCGTTGAAATTCAGTGAGATGTTATGACTAATGTATTTACCGGCATATAAGACGCACATTTCAATTAAAAGGAATTTGCAAATATTAGGATGCGTTCAATGCAATGGTGTTATGAAGAGGGGGCTGTCTACCGAATATCAAAATGGACAGTCGTGGAGACGGGATGGGTTGCAGTGGGTGGTTGTCCCGCAAATACCTTTTTTAAACCATGCGTCTCGTATGCCGACAAATCCAGTAAATACACCTATTCCGAAACAGAGCAATAGGTAACGGAGAAATATTTAGCGCAGGCTAAGATACACGCAGTGAGTTTGATCTTAATTGTTTGGTCCACGAATGCGGCAATTAAAATCCGCCAACCAAAACTGGCAACATCAACATAGTCAACATCAATGGGTTTCTTCAGTTTTTTAAGTGCGTATGGATGCCTAGCTGCCTGGCTGCCTTGCTATCTATGTGTGTGACGCGGGTAAAGGCCGAACGAATAGAACTAGAGGGCTGAACATTTAAACATTTACTCCTTATTATGTCTACAAACTGTTTTATATTTAATTTTTAAAAGGTCCGCACCAACATAAGCTTTTAGTGGGGGATTCGATTTACAATGTACGTGTATGCTAAATTGGACTCTTAGTTCGGCAACGACCACTTTCTTTTTTAATTCTCCCTTTCTAGTGATCACCAATTGAAAGGCGAGAGATGTAACTCATTCATTGATCAATCCTTTTTCCCAATCGTAATTGATCACCCCCAACAATACATACTGCCAACAGACGTTGGCCAGGTGACAGTTTCTATTCAGTGACTAACCATACCTTCCAACATAAGTTTTACTTGAAGTGTAACTCAATAAATGTGATGGAACATATACGAAGAGGTTTGTGGTGGTAATATATGTGTCATTGCTCTTTAAGACCAGGATGCTATTCAGAAGTATTACCCTCTTCCACAGTCATTTCTGAATACAGGGATGCAGTGCTGCCAGAGCTCATCGGATCACCACTCCAGCACATGGAAAAAATTCCCAAACAAATGAACGAGACGAAACGCATTTCCTTGTTTTATCGTATATGTTTAATGTTTGTTAAAAAACGACAATAGTGAACAATAAATCCCCTGATGTACAATCCCCATTCGCCAAAACGTATGTGTATATAAACAAGAAAACATTTTGGTTTGTTCATTTCGAATTTACTACTATTTCTTTAAATGTTATAATATAATTAACTGCTATAGACCACACTTTATATAAGAGATCCTCGGCTGACTTTCCATGGACTCGTTCCAGTGAGGTTTTAAGACAGTACATGTGTGTGTTACCATGGATTACCCCAGCCATTTAGATCGGCACACAACTGTCCACCTATTCGTAAGTGTGTGTCTAAGTACGTATGGAAAAAATAATATACATTATTGTTTCCATACGTACTTTGCAAGACATTTATTTAATACCTTAACATTTTTGGACGTATTATGTTGTTTTCAAAAGGAAAATGGAGAGAACGTG
>VCCN01000420.1:6820447-6830744 GCA_006491835.1 Architeuthis dux | reverse complement strand
GGAGTCTAGTGTTTATTGAGAACTGTTTTCTTTTCATTATTCTGAAGGAAAAGAGGTTAAAAAGAACAGTTTATAAAAAAGTCCGAATTTAAGTTCCATGCACAGTAACTCACTATTCGTGCATTTAAAGTTATATCCCCTGCTTTTTTAATGTTTTATTTCCATTCTGTGTTCATTTAGTATACGGCGATGACAGAGGTATGCGTTTTTTTAAGTTCACGTATGTACACAATCCTGCGTATGACTATTTTTTGAATAAGCGTGTTTGTGTTCATGTCTACGGATGGACAGATGTGTCTGAACAATCGATTCATGAATTTTCATTCCATAGGAAGGACAGAATTTCCTAAGCTAAACATATGCCTTAGATTCCTCGATGTAATCAACGGGAAATGAGACTTGATGTGCTCCGAATATTCAACCATTTAACATTTGCCGTCACGTTTCCTTTAACGATAGTTTCCTGCCCAGTGTATGTGCTTCGCTGGTCTGGCTAAATAACAGGAACAACTCGTTGGCCTAGTCATGTCGCATATATTATATTTGAATAGAGTCAATACTGCTCCTTTTAGTTACCTATTGGAAAGAGCCAAGCTGATCCATCTCATTAAAATGTAAAAACTTGTCACGTTTCCTTCTAATATATTCAACGAGATTTTCCTGGTTAGTGCCTGTGCTTCACTGGTGGGGCTACATAGCAGGAACCAGTTGGCCTTTTAGTGTCGTATATATTATTTGATCAATCTCATTAAAAATGTAACATTAAATTAAATGTAATTACTAACACACTAACTGTCTACTATCTATTCTATGGTACTGCCGGACAGGACCGTGGTTGCCAACTCGTTTCCCTTTTTGTGGTCCAGAATTGAGGCAGAAAATATAAAGCAAATCCCAATTCCCCAGGAAATGATCTGAAATATAATCTAAAAACGTACTACGTATATTTAAAATCAAACTACGCAATTTCTTAGTTCTCTACAAATAGAGGAAACGATATGTGAATATAAGCCATTTGGGGCCTACTGGAACCGGTTTAGGTACATTGAAAAGGTCAACAGAGAATTGGTTCAACCGAAAATCGACCATTGTACAATAATATAATAGATTATGAGGAAGAATGTGTTTCAATGACGCTCGTAAGTGAAAGGACGTATTGTATAGCAAAAGAGAACAATAGATGTATGGCCACATTGCAGAATTGGTTGTTTGTTAATAAGTAGGACTGTACTTATGAAAACAACAGTGAGTATAATAACAGTGAAAGTGTTGGTCCTGCGTGAACGCTCAACTCCATGATAATGATCTGATTTCCATATTTCTATACGATACTAAGATTATAATGTGTATGTGACCTCTGAGTAGCCGAACCGATGCACTGTCGACATAGGTATCGAATTAAGGTGCCCCAAGTATAGGCTAACCTGCAGAATCAAACATATTTCGGGTGATGTGCAACTGAATAATAATGGTGTGGGGTATGTCTTAACGTTTACCCTGATAGTAATGATCTGAATCCATTTATGTATTAATCTATCATCAACAGTCTGTTTACGTTTATCAAATCTTATTCTCATTTAAGCCTTCCGCGGGAACTAGCTTAAACCCCGTCGGTAGGTGGGGTTTTCAACTAGTTTTATTAACCTGGTACCTGGATTCTACTAGAATAAACGCAATCATTAGATTAAGGCAATACAATCTGTTTTAAAAGTAAGCAATCACTTCTGCAGACAGGAACGCTATTATTAATTGCCTCATGATTGTGTGTTCAAATTTTAAAATAAGTAATCGGGATGACTGAAGAAAGAATGAGACAGTTGTTCCAAATGCATACACACGCTCGCACGCTCCCAAACAGAGAGAATATACATCGGTTTGTGTCACCTGAAAAGTTCGAATAATTTGATTTGACAGTGAATGTTGCCTTTTACCTTCGTCTTTGCAAATTGCTTACTAGGCAATCGACAGTAATGGTGTTATATGTTAACTGCTTCAATCAGATAGAAATGTACGCATACACAAGGCCTGCCCTACGTACCGTCAACACGGACAGTCGACAGTGGTGCCACGTGCTAGGGGCGCCTGTCATTCGTGGTTAACAGTAGGACTTTCCGAAAACAAATGGGCACATTGGAAAAATTAATGAATTGAACGGGATAAGAATGTGAAGTCAGTTTTTTTCTCAGGAATATTTGACTGTTAAATACTTTCTATTGGGGCAATGGAAATCCTCATGGCCGCCAACAGCTCAGTCGGGGTTTTAAGGGCGCCGTGATTCAGCATTCAGGAATGCTAAGGCCAGCTCTGCACATACATTTCTAACACATGAGAAACTATGTAAACGTAAAAATATAATACAAGACACCTAGACAGTCTTTAGAATAAGTGGCTTGCATATTAAGGATATTGGTGAACATTGACATGCCAGCTGTCTCTTCCTGCCTATAACTAGCTTGGCTGTGTGCTCAACGCGTAAAAACAATCAGTTCACTCTAATAACTGCATTCGCGTAAAAATAAAGAAATCAAACTTCGATGTTATTGAAAGCGGTTAAAAGTAAGAAAAACACAATAGTATCCCACGACTGATATAGCACAACATGCAGGGGTGCAGTGCTAACATTTTAGATGCCGGACCTCAAAAACGTTTACCATTTCCTATATCCTCTCTCTCTATCTCGTGAACGGGTCAAAGAAGCTACTCAGTACATGAAATGCGTTTCGTCTCGTTCATTTATTTTGGCTTGTGTTACATGTGCGGGAGTGACGCTCCAGTGATCTCCGGAAGCACTGCACCCCCAAGCTTAGTATCGGTGTCTGTACTGATCAATATTCTTTGGGTTTTCACCACTAGAATGATTCGTCGGTTGAACTGTGAGATATAAACTACAATATTTGGCTAATAAGCATCCATTTTAATTTCTGAAAGCATTGTAATGAGAAAGGCGCCTGGCTGCTGCTGGGTCAACTTCCATTCCAATTTCTAATCAGACTGAATATGGTTACTATATATGTAATAATGTCGTAAATATGTAAGACTTGTCATTTGGCTCAGTCGGTAAGAGAACCGCCAGCCGATTTCAAATCACGGTGTGGAATGTTAATTTTATATATCGCTTTGGCTTAACGTGACGGGACTGACAATCAGTGAATAGTTTACTCCCCTAAATTAGACGAAGATTGTTGGTGTTCTCGTAGTTTTGTATGTTGCTCCTTTTGTTACGATTGAAAAGCAAAGTCAACTCCAACCTCCAACTTTGACTGGAGTTTCACACAGTCAGATATAAGACCACTGCCTCAATTGTACCACATATTGGCAAATCGGGCTGTACCAGTGCTTAATACAAACACTGTAACCGTATGACTGGTGTAACTCTTAAATTCATAGAATAAATATGAATGTTATTATAAAAGGAAATAACTTCTGATGAAAATTACCTCCCTTCCACCATGTGGAGATTTTAAAACATGTTATTTATTTTCTATTAACAGAATAGTATAATAAGTTATTTCATTCTCAGAAGAGTTCTACACCGTTTTCAAGCAGTTCACGAATCTAAGAGTTACATTTGTCGCGTTTGCTACAATATAACACTATCATCGCTTTAATAAGGAATAGTAGACTGCCTTTATTACGGAAATCTCGGGGATTCACGCGTGCCGTTAGAAAGGATTTACTTTAATAACGAATGGATTTAATAGAAAATGCATTTTATAATGGCATTGCCCATTTACAGTCACATATAAGTTACAGGTCTGCAAATAAGATGACTAAACAATAGCTCCTATCCAATATTTTAAACAGTGTACTCTTCCATTTAAACCAGTTCAGTAAAATAAGAATCAGTCAAAAGGGCATCTAATAGAGATTCAAATATATATTATTTTTTGCGGTGATTAACTAATGTTAAATAATTAGAACAAAATGAGTGAAGACTTCGAAAACCAACGTGGATATGTCTTTTACAGGCAGCGGGGCAGCAGATGAGTATGAATAAATGAATTAGGGTTAACAAAATAGAATAGAATAATAAGCAGTATGAGAACGGGAAATGAGAAACAAAATATAAAGAGGAAAAAGAATTGATCTAAGATAAAAAAGAGAGTTTCTTTTTTATCTTATTATCCTTTTGCCAGAGATTTTTAAAAAATCTTCTGTGATGTGCTTTATCTTTTGACATTTTGATTTTCTTTAGGAGAGGTCCTGCGGCGTTAGTTAATAAAAGAGAACGCATACTGTAATCTGAAGAGACCACACACCCCATGTGATAAGTAATTGGATGTAGGACATTGCAGAGATTAATTTGTTTATTGGGAGAACTTCTTTATTCTGACATTCATAAGGAACCGTGGTTACCTCTGCTAGAAAGGCATGAATACTGTCTCTTCATACACACGATGATACAGATGATTCTCGAAACGAAATGCATTGGTGCATTCCATGTACCGTTTGAACGTTGGAATTTGAAGAGTTTAGAATCGTGGCCGAGAAATCAGTTATATTACTAACGTAATTCTTCCAACAACTGAACAGACTTACTTGGGATAATTGCATATGGTACAGTAATATTGTGAAACTAGTTATTTTATGAAATCGTACGTGATTACGTGACATGTGAAACTTGGGATTTCATAAAATTACTGAAATGTTCGGGGATCGTGCACCATTCCTATAGGTTTCGCGAAATTACCAATTTCAAAATCTTACTGTAACATATATACGTCTAAGGACGCTCATCAGTGTGTAACACGCCAAAGGCGATTCACTGATTTTTATGGAGCTTTTCCTTAAATTGGAAATAACTAACAAAGCCGAGATCGCATTTGAGTGGATGAGATTCAGTATTCGGGTGAGAAAGTACATTTTCTATATACATTATTATAACGACGTATGTGCCAGAAATTCTCACAATAAATAATATTTCAATGTATTGCAATATTGCAATCTTTCATAAACAATCGATATTACTGATCATGTATACTATTATTTACCTTCACCTTTATTTTCCAGTTGCTGTTTATCGTAACTTTACTCAGAGCGGCATTGCGATCTCAGCGATAACAAAAGCAAGTGGATAATTATGATGAAGGTACATAGTAGTATAGTTTTTAAAAAAAAAGATTAACCTTGAGCTTACAATACTTAATTGAATAAAATAATTTACAGAATAAGTGCTTGTATAAACGATTTTGGTGTTTGGACATGTTTGGCCACATTGGATTTCTTTGTTTTAATAGAAACGTCTCCTACTCTCTGGCAAACCCTGCTAAACACTTTAATGGATCATGCTAATTGTGTACCTGTATCGCAGATCACGAGATATATTAATGAGTTTGATTACAACTTATTTCCTTGGAAGCCAAATAGGAGAAAAGCAATATGGAATTACGTTGCTAATTAATTTTTTTTGGAGGACTTATTTATTTATTTATTCTTTTGAAATCTTCCAATGGGCCTAATTAAATGAATATTATTATCTTGACTGGTGTGCACAATATATGAGTAGGAATAAATCAGAGCTGAACAGAAATTAGGGACATCTCGTTACAATATTGATTCAAAATTATATCCTGGATCATTCCTGCTGGAAATGCTTCTTTCCTTATGCAAGAAAAATGTGAATAGTTAAAAACAATATCGCGTTTCTAGCCACAGCCAATTCCACAGGCTTCTTATGTATATGTTTATTTAAGGATGCAGGTTGAATTTCCGTTTGAACACACGCTGTAATCCAAAACTCGGTAACCTCCAAAGCCCGGCGGATATTGAGCGATTTTCAACACTATGATACTCGGCAAAACTCCCGATAGTTGGCGGCCGCCTGTGTTTGTATTGGCTTTGAACACAGACCGGCCATTGTGTTTTTGTGGCGCTCAAGGCGTTTAGTTTTGAAATCACATATGTTTTGTGTGCCGCACTTTGTTTGGATCCAGAGTATTTTAAATATTTAATAAATACATGTTATGTTTTTTATACCTTCTAAAATTTGGCATATTCCAAAAGTATGGTCAGCGCTGGTCCCGACCTTGCTCAGTTTGGGAATTCACCCTGTATATGTGTGGATATCTATGTTATATAATGGTGGGTGCATAACGTCCGTAATTGTACAACCCAGGGAATAGAAAGGAAAGCCGATCAACTAAGTGACAGAAAGAGGGTATCATGTCATGCTGAAGGATAGGATAGTATCGAAATGATTCCCTTAATATACTGGAAGTAGTTGACCGTCTACAGAAAGAAGGTCGGGAGAGGAAGAACGGTTGACCTCGGTCAACGGGGATAACGCATCCCAATCCCTACTTTAGTTGGGAAGTATTTGTGTAGTTGCAAGGAGAGGCTTTTAGCCAGTCTTGCTCGAAACTTGGACAATATAGGAATAGTTAAATCAACACTACCACAGCCCCAAGGGAAGACGATGCTAACAGATGACGACACCTCCACGAGGAAATAGAGAGGGTGTGAGCTTTATTAGTAAACATAGTGGAAAGATGACTATTTTAAAGATTCTAAATATTTGTCTGCAACCGTTTTACAATTGCACTCCCCCAATATATTTTATGAAACCTATGTAATCAGGGGCGAATCCAGGGTGTCTTCCAGGATTTTCTGGACGTCTTCCGAGTTTCTTCCCAACACATGACAACCTTCAAGACCCTCAGCAGTTTTCTGAACATTTTTATTTATACTGTTTTTGAGCGTCTTCCGAGTGTTAAATCCTTTCGTCTCAACACATGGCAACCATGCTTCCGAAAACCTTTATTTACACTGTTTTCTGTTGAAAAACACATAATTTCAGTAGCTGATATGCGCATATACGTAATATTAGCCAATCGTTTAGCCAATCATGACTGTCAAAGTTTTCTGGGGGGAGCATCCCACCCCAACACACCCATCTTTTAGAAGACGGTCAGCTGAACATGCTAGATCTGCCACTGATCCTATAAGGAAGATGCTTATGAAGGAAGAATTAAACGTATATAAATGAGACATGAGGATTTATGTGACTGCTTCCGGAATGTTGCATTGGTGTACTTCTCTTACAGTTGCAGGGAACGCAGTAAAGCAGCTGGGTGTACCAAGGAAGTTGTCTCTTTCAGACTCCTCGATGCGAGATGTCATCACCTTCGAACGGATGTAAATCTTTGTTCACGGAATCAACACAGTTGACGCCTGGAAAACACACGGCACATCACTTCTAAATGCATATGCACAATGCTACAATCTCGATGTGGCCTCTATGTAGCGAAATCCCGCTTTGTAGCAAGCGGTATTGAATCAAGATACACCTAAAATGCCCTAACTTGGACAGCATGCAAAAAGTCTGGGTGGGTTGCAACTGGATAATGATAATGTTTTGTGTGCGTTCACGCTCATCCCGATAATACTGATCTGATGTCTATCTTCTATCTGGTTATGTGTAGGTGACCTTTACGTAGCTAAAATGGTGCATTTCTCCCAGAGGTATTCACGTGTTAAGCCCCCACGTACACTGCGGGCGGACTCCCAGCTAGTTCCTGCTTATACGGCGTTGATTGGCAGGTGTAGAGATCACATGGCACAGGAATAGTGTGTGCACAAATTGATATAGAGATGAAAAGAGAATATGTTCATGGTGTGTGGTCTCCTTAAATTCACATGTGAACAGATACTAAGACCTTGAATTCTATTCCTGTTTTAAAGATAAAGCGTACTAAACTGTGATAGATAGATAGATAGATAGATAGATGGATAGATAGATAAATAAATACATACATACATACATACGTACATACATGCATACATACATAGATACATAGATAGAATGAAATAAAATATTAAAAAAACCGTACATAGGAATGAAAGTAAAGATTCAGCAAAACGTAGAATAATCGTGAACATTAGAAATAAAACGTATGCAAAGATAAGAAAGTGACGTTCCTCGCTCTATCAATGCTGATAGCGAGTTTATCTTTCACACGTAGAGGAAAAAACATTGTTTCTAGTATTCGTTTTATTTTATCGTTTTTACCGCATTAACTTCGCAGCCGAATATATTTACTTTCCCCGATCTGTATTTCCCCTGCTTAATTCACCTGGAAATTGCTGTAGATGCTTTATTAGTTACGAGTCCTAAAGAGAATACAGTTTGCGCTTGGCCAACTGCTGATGATACATACAGCGAAGTATGTGCGGAAAGTATTGAGCTATGTTCAATATCCAGGGAACTGACTGCGCGGCCTTGCTTTAAATTAGTAAACAGTCGGAGGGGACCGTAATGCGCGAAAATACTATCCCCCGTGGATCTACTCGGTCGGTAATGAGACATCATAGAATGAGCGTCTGTACTGTGGACATTCACAATGGCCGGGCCTGTCATTCTTTACGTTCGTTATTACCTAACGATGCACACACAAACGTGCATTGTTCTAACACAGGTGCATGTTTCTGTTAAATTTAGGACCACTTTACAGTATACCCCCCACACACACACAAGCTTAATCCGCACACCAATGTAGTCAATACATACTCTTGAGTGAAGTGAACCCGTTATCTAGGATTCCCGGGGCACTGTACGATAACAATTCTCCGACCATATAACCGGTCTCCTTTTTTAACAGCACATGATCTTTTTTTAAAAGCTATGACCCCTCCCTTTTTAATGTAAGACAGAGATACTTCTGGTATGTGAAACCCGAGCAAAACGGCTGATGCCGTAGCCATTATAAGGGATCTGCTTTACTTTACGAAATTAACCATTATCTGATTTCCATCTATCTATTGCTGATTTTTTGTTTTTGACAACCATTTACTGCGTCCGTATTTTGGGCCTTGGTTTGTGTCCAGTACCGTCCTTGCTTACTTAAATAGATACTATTGTACTATGATTCACCAAATGTATATACGTCCCTGGTTGCAGAAAAAGGTATGGCCACCAACTTATTCGTGGTTATTTATTCAAATTCAAAATATATTCTCAGTGAAAGGGGGAATTTATGCTAAATTGGTCCCTTAGTTAAGATTGTGTCGTGTAGCATTCATGCTTACATATACATTTATGTAGTAAACTATATATTAAACTGTACTAAATTGTGTATATAATCGTATACTTATAACTCGAAAACTCCGAATCACCGAGACAAATCAAAGGCATATTCGAAATCAGCAGGTCTCAATTTACCAACAGCACACATTTTACGCTTGAAATTTGCACAAAGAAATCATCAATTCGTATGAGCTATGCGTTCGCACTCACCGGTATATTTTATATTTTTCATCTCGGATTCTCCCCAGAACTATAATAGTTAGACCCGTGGAGCCATATCAACATCAACCGAGGAAGGTTTTTGTACCATCCATTTGAACCTACACATGTTAGAGTGTGAAATGTTTCTTAAATTTGTTTAAAGATTGTATCCACTGTTTGACAAAGAACGGTAACGCGGTTTAGACTCGGTTACTGGCTCCCTTTCATTTCTTTAAGTATTGTTTCTAGAATAGAAAAACAGGCTTATATATCATTATATATGATACGGTCTTTATCAACCGATTTTTGTGATTTGTATTTTAAATGTTTATATGTATAATTCTTTAATGTGTCAACAGTGATGGGATCATGTTCTCCCCTTTAAGGATCAAAGTGAAAGAAACTCCTTTCCCTTTGAGGGTTCAGAAATGAAGCGAAACATTTCCCTCTTCAAGGAGTCAAAAGCGTAGGGAAACATTTAACCCCTTTAAGGAGTTCAAAATTGCGCGGAAACTTCAAGAGTCCCATAATGAAAGGAAACGTGTTTCCACTTTAAATGGTCGAGAATGAAAGGCACTGTTCCCCTTTTAAGGGGTCTAAACTTTTTCTACACGTCTGAAAGCGTCTGTCATCCTTTACTATTTAACGCGGCGTAGCTTGGTACCTCAGCTTATAATACAAATACTTGCGCATGCGCAATCACACTGCTACCAGTAGAATCAACGTTCTCTTTCCACTGTTCTTTGTTTAGCACCGACAGCAGCTAATTGAGGGAAAGCGAGTCTGATCACGAATGCAAGACTGTCCTTAACTGTCACACACTGGTGTGATAAAGTGAATACATTATTTCCGAAAAATGCCAGCGCCAAGACTCGAGTCTACTTTTTAGGATGTTATTTGTTTTTCACCAAGTGGAGCTAAACACTTACCTACATATTGAGTATTTTGGTCTGTTTTGGGAGTTGAACCTATTGGAAGAAGTCATTAAGTGTAATTCTGTGTTTACATTTCTATGACCAAATACATCTGGAAATATAGATTGTGCATTAACAATTTAACAATTCCCGTCAATTA
>VCCN01000420.1:6710665-6724858 GCA_006491835.1 Architeuthis dux | reverse complement strand
TAAATCTCTTTAATTCACTTATCACTGGTACCGGGAACCCGACTTGCAAGACGTGCCAAAAGAGTTCCGATTCCAAATATTTATCATTAATGGCACATGCTGGACCGAAAGGGCAAATATTTAGAAAACGTGGTCCTTCCCAAACACTCGAGTCACATTGTTTTCCCTATTAAGTCATTTAATTGGATTTAAACAATTCGCTTCTACTCAGCTATGTCTTGAAGGATTCAAATTTATTCCAAGTCTGTTACGAAGTGACTTATCAGAGTGGAAAATATATTAAGTAGATTTATACATTTCAATTTACACTCTACACTTTACGAAAACATCGGATGTGTAGTTTTAGCAAGCTGGTGCCCTTGCGCTGGCTACGGCATCAACTACCACTGCCTGGGCTTCCCATATTCATAGTAGTTTCATGCAATTGTATTCAGGCAAGAGATGCGGTGGGGCCAAAAGGATAATGGCTCGCCCAGCCGAGTTCCACATTTGGCCTGGGCACTGTGTGTTCACTTCGCGGTAATACTCTGGGGAACGGCAAGAATCCATACCCCCCCACCAGCTGTGGGTGGAATAGACAGGAGCATCAACACATTATGAAGACTGTAGAGTCTACAGTCACCAAATTGGATGACGCTTAAATATAAAGCTGATTAGGAAACCTTTGTTTGTTCCAGCTCAGGGTGATATTGTTGTATAATGCATTATGAAGATGTCGAAATCAATCTCCATTCCTACCTCAATTCTCAACTGCGTCCTCGTCATTTGCGTTACAGTCATTTTGTCCCTGTCATTTGTGTCCCGAATATTTGCGTCCCGGTCATTAAGCGAATCTTAACCGAAAGTTTGGCTTTGAAAATATCCTTGGAGTCAGATTCTATGTTTTATTTTTTAAATCCACTGCAAAGTAGAAAGTATAATATGTATAGTTACATTGTAAATAGAACACCCCTCATAGAACCTGGGGGGAAAAAACTCCTAACACGTAAATCTTTCCCTAACAAAGATTTAATCCTTTATTGTTGTTAATTGCAACACTACACATAAAAACTAAAATCCGTGTTCTATTAATTAAAACTTAAAATGGGACATTTTAAAAAGTAAATGTTATTGTTTATAACGTACTATCAGCAAGAATTACCGAATGCAAGGAAGCGAAGAGAATGTACCGAAGGGAGATGAATAATAACTGAAGAGGGAATTATTTGCGGGTCAAAACTCACGGACGCATATGTAAAGTTGTTAAAGTAGAAGAATAATCTATAAAAAGGTGTAATTTAATCTGAAGACTCTCTAGTATTCATTATATTATTTATCTCCGTTCGGTAAATCATGTCATTAAAGCCTAAGACTTGAACATTTCAAACAGTTTTAACATGAAACTGTATTTTATTACATCTAATTACAAAGGATATCATTTAGGGTCAGGGTTTGTAGCCTTTAAGGTTAGAGTTGCAATTTAACAACAGTCACAGATTAAATGTTTTCTTTTCGGTAAGGATCTACGTGTCAAGAGTTGTTTTTTGTCGTGAAATATTCATATTTCATTTCGCTACACACTCCCATTGCAAACAAAGAACAATAGTGCATAGTTTTCTCGAACTCCGTTCATCTGTACTCAGGGAATACCTTTAAATTAGTCCCTATGGAACTCATCTTAATACGTGATAACACTTTGACCTTACTGTGGAATTACAAGTTCATCCCTGAAATAGATTCTCATCGGCAGATGGAAATCGGAGTTGAATTATGTTTAACGTCTTTGAAATATCTGTCCATATATACAAAGTGATATATGGAACGAGGTATAAAATAAACATACCTTATTCTGGTACAAAATAAAAGTTCATTCTTGAAATAGAAAACTAACAAAACACATCGAAAGATGGAAGTTCTGCGTCCGTATGCACAAAATGTTATATACAAGGAGACGTGGTCCACACATACCCCGAGTTGGAAGCGAAACGTGCTCCTTCTCTGACCCTCGACCGATTTGAAGAAGAAAAACGAATTGTTTTTCTTTTTATGTTCTTTCTTACGAGCCGCAATTCACCGCGAGACGATAAATAAGAGCACATTTGTTTCCATGGACATCATTATCTCCTTCCCACAATGGGTCCAACCAACTAGGTATAAGAGAATTACCGCCAGGCCCATACTTCGGAAATAAATAACATACCGCCGGATATACTCTGACCGACATTAACACTTGAGAAAAAAGAAAAAAAAGAACATAAACACAAACAAACTATATATCTGCTCTCTTTGCCAATCGGTGCTTCAGGAATGCATGGTGGAGAGATGCAGATAAACTCACGGCATATACAGGCCACCGCGATGTATTCATCTATTCATATATATCCCTTTCATCTTATGTATTGTCTTTTCCTTTCATTGACTCGGTTCTATATACTGTACTTATTTCCAAATTCGTTTTTATTAGTTTTTTATATTTAATTATTCATAATTTGTTTTGTATTTTTGAATGGCCTGATACATCAACTAGAGTAGCAGGTGCAACTCCTAACCCTTTATCATTTATCCTGTCGGTGTGTGTGTCTGATGGACCTAATCAGTGTACCTATTCTATTCTTAACACTATCTGTCTGTTTGCGGCTATACTCTGAATATTTATTTCTCGTGCCTGGCGCGAGTGAGTAAACTACCCCTCTCAAAGTCACCATTAGCAACTTCGATGTTTTATATTACGTTATTTTGAGAATGCTGTGCAGAGTCAGAAATCCTCTGGAACACTGCTCTCTCAGATAATGGAACTATGTTTTCTTCGGCCGGATTAACGCGTTGTCTCCCGCACCTATCAGCTGATTCAGGTAGCGGTTCATTATCCACGGACATATCACCTTCCGA
Organism: Architeuthis dux; assembly: GCA_006491835.1. Lineage (NCBI taxonomy): Eukaryota > Metazoa > Mollusca > Cephalopoda > Oegopsida > Architeuthidae > Architeuthis > Architeuthis dux. The sequence goes on along the minus strand of VCCN01000420.1, from coordinate 6,721,990 downwards.
ATCACTATCGCTAACAGCTGCAGCTAAAGTGACCTGTAACATCGGCCGGTGTCGCCATACATGGATGTTCCATTCATCGATGCTTGCACTGCGGCATGAGTCTTCGAGATTGCCCCTGTGAGCTGATCCTTTATTTTCTAGGAATCTGTCCCCGTCTTTACATGATTATATAATATGGTTTCCACCTTTTGTCCGATTTATTCATTTCCATGTGGTTCTTATAGTATACTGTGTTAAAGTCTACTTCAGTGGTCTTAGTATCGACGTACTCCTGTTGCTTCTTTCTAGCCTTAGCCACGTTTTCTCTCATTTTAACGAAAGCTCTATGTTGTTCCCGGGAGGTAATCTGGTGATGTTCAACCCCGTAGTATATTCGTCTCGGTTGTAATATGCTGTCCATAGATAATACTATTTCTCTATTATAAACTTATTTGAATGGCGTAAATTTAGTTGCATCATTTTCGTTGAACCTTATTGTCGCTAGAGTCTGATTTAAATGCATATCACATGCACTTTCATTGTCTGCTATTTTAGGGTTCCATACGATCGGAATTAACTGTTCAATGATAGTTCCTGACCCCACTCAGCTGAACAATTAGGATATGAAGTCTTTCAGCATCCTCCATATTTACCTTACATTTCTTCTACTGCTTATCTTCTGTTCAGACATTTTGAATTTTATATCCGTAATAAAGTGTTAAATAATAGGGAGGCCAGGGTTCGTGCTTTTACTGAATTCATGATCAGTAAACAGAATAGGGATGGCGTATTATCATTAAAGGGTTGCTGGAAAGGGGTTTCAATATATGTTTTTAATTTTTATTTTTTTAATTTTGGGTCCAAATTCTGTCAAATTTTAAGTTGTATTTTTCGAAATCTATCGGATACGTTTTGCACTCACTGTAGAACTCTAATAGAGTCACATTCTACAGCTGGTTTAACAGTGTAACGCTTTATTTGACACAGAAAGATATCAGTGATGCCTAGTTTCAAATGCTCTCGTGAATGTATCATCCGTGATAAACGCCCAGAAGTGCATCTCTTTGAACATCCTTATGACATTAGCTGGAATTATCCATTGAGTTCATGGTTCTGGAAAAATACATAAGACCTTTTTATAATGATTCTAAGTGAATTACATTTAATCACATTACGTCTTTTCAAAGTGAGAAAACATGACTAAACAGACCGTATGCAATACATCTAAATGAGAAAAATAATATTAATCCAATTTGTCAGAATTCCCAAGACTAATTCTATTATAGATATGTTGTACGATATAGCAGCATAATGGCTACCAATTAATATGATTTGAAAAAATAAATAATATAATTATTATATATAAAAGAAACACATATAAATCCATTGTAGCTTTATACAGGGTGGAGCATTTATATTTGACACATTTATAAGAGTCATACAATGTTACTGAAATAGATAGCTACCATATACGGTGTATGACTGGAAATGGACAAATCAGAGATGTTACTGTGACATACATGTTTTAATTAGTATTCTTTATTTCTTAAAAGAATACCTCAGACAAATATACCCAGTTTGAATTCTTGCATTCACGAGAGCTGATTAGAATATTGTACATCACTGCATGCAATGTCTCTTGAGCAAATGATCGGGTTGCTGCAGTGATGTTTACCATCAATTCATCGATAGATATTGGACCTTTCGTATCAAATGTATAATCCCTCTCCCAGAAGTGATTAAAGTCATCAACGGAAATTGTCAGATTACACCGTAATAAAAATGTAGTGTTATTTAATAAAAACAAGGATGCACTATAGAATTCAGACCTCTTTTAGTACATAACGGCATATTTGAATTGTAAGATTTGAAGGGTTGAAGTATCGGTTTGGATTAAAATATTTGTTTTTCCGGCCAAATGAAAGGAATTTAATGGCTAAAGAAGCTTATGTGTAATGTGATGTTCAATCATGAAGAACATTTCTAAAAGTGTTAAAATGCACAAGGACAATCTGTCACGATCGATTCTGACTTCTATATGCTGACCTCTCTATAGTGACTGTCCTATGGTTGGGCCCTTAGCAACCTCTCCATACTAGCATCCTACGGGAGAACCACCAATTTTGCCTATCCAAAGGCCCTGTCAAACTAAAGGACGACATCATTTGTTTTATTTGGTCCCCCCCTCAACAGCTACTCTTTCATGTGTAAAGAGTATACATCTTCGTGTGTATTCATTTGATGTGGTGTGTAAGAATAATATATTAGATAACAAACGTATACCTGTGTTGTTATAGTGGAAGTTGTTCTTCCCCCAGGAGACGCCGGGTATTCCTGCTAGTAGATGATACTGTATTATACTGTCATTCACTTTTTCTAGCTGAAACAATAACAGTAAAATTAGAAAAATTATATTCCCAAATAAATGATATTCTGCAAAAGTGTATTCGATTCTTCAGGCACAGATTATTGTCCAACAATTTCGCATTCCAACTGCATATGTTTTAAAGATCACAGAAAATGGTTCCTGATTGACGATTGACATAATTGCATGAGGTGCACCGAATTCTTCCCGATTTAAAAGGACGTAAAAAAAGCTTTCTCTTATTTGCACTAGACTAAAGATCTCCACCCACTCAAGTAGAGCCAGTTTGTGTTATTTCGAAAGCTCATTCAACAGAAACGCTATTACTTTTTTTTTGATTGTATGACTACGTTTTACCATTATCCTAATTTATTAGTTGCATTTTATCGCACCGTTTTATTCAGACCGATTACTCTCCGGCAGCGAGCAAACAGTTTGTGTAAAAGTTGCGATAAAAAAGCAACCAATACATTAGGATGAAGTTAAAAATTGGTCATACAATAAAAACAGAATAATGCTTTATAATACTTCATCAAATAAAAAAATAAGCAACACTGTAGAAAAGCCATTATGTGTAATTTTGCGAGAATTCTGTCACGTTATATTGTCAGAATTAGATCGAATCAGTGAAACGCTAGAGCCTAGTTTTAGAGAGTGCATCATTTATTAACGTATGCATGAAGGATTGTTTAACGTTTTAAATGAATTAGAATAGTGCCCTTACGCTGGCTACGACACCAGACGTCCTTGCCCGGGCTATCACACGTTTATCTGTCAGTTCTTCGAGGTTTGCAATACGGGAAAGAGACTTAGAGGCGACAATCACCCGAAGTAGCGCAACGCACACTATTTTACCCATATATAGAGGGAGCGAGTAGACGGATCCATGCCTTTAGTGCCAATCTCAGTGTCAGTCTGAGTTTGAACTCGGCTCTCCCAGTTCATGTTCTAACCGATCAGCCACGTCTTAAACTTATGAAACTTATATATTTAACAAATAAACTTAACACTACCTGATTTGATGGCATAATAATGAGTAAATATTAAAATGTGCATCCCTCTAACTGTAATGGAATGCACATTGTGTTCGTGTGTTCGCGCGTTTTGGGGCGTACGTGACCAAATGGTCATATCGGGATCCCGGGGCTAGGAAGGTAGGTCAAACGGCCGACGAAGTCAGGAGAAAGGGAATGCGTCCGACCAATGATTTTCGTCGGGGTTTTTTAAGACGTCGATGCAAATCGGCGAGAGTTTAGAATCAATTAGAAACCGACAGACAGGTCAACACGCGAAGAAATTCCCATCTTCACCCGGACGGATGAAGGAAGAGGGAGTGGGGAGTAAGAGGAGGAATAAGCCTTGGTGTTTGAATTACTACCATCACTGGTAGTAATTCAGCAAAGTGACCACTCATTCAGAATTATAACTGACGCAGAATTCGATACCTCAAAGTGATCAGCGAACCGGCCCGGAATCGAAGCTATGTGAACGAGAATAAAGCTAACCCAGATTTTAAAGTGAAAGTACTGAATGCTGTCGTCTTTCTCTCCGGCCACGTGGGAGAGCACTTTTATCTGAATGGATTTCCCCCAACAGAATCTTCTCTCGCATCCCTCTTATATCGGCGAGAAGAAACACAGATCGGTATGATACTACATAGCCGTTTTGTGCGCCTGTGATCAGGTTTCGAATAATCTATTTGAAATGTTTTCGAACCGAGGTTTCAATCACGGGAAAACAACAACCCAAAACGTGAAAAAAGGATCTGAGTGTATTAACATGATGCGACCACGATCACGGATGGCGTCTCGAAGTTCGAGCGTGAACGGACACCGACCACAATGACAAGAAATAAAAATAAAAAAATACATTCAGTTTTGTTTTATTAATAGCAACCAAGTAACCGTAAGTGCAATCTTTCATTTTAAATTGTTCCACTTTTTTCGGCAGAGCAGTTTTCCTTACAAGTCAAAGTACTTAATCGTATGTGTTTGTGTTTATTGTTTGTTGAACTATTTTCTTTTGATCACCTTTTTTCTTACTGTTTTTCAAGTGTGGTCGGCATGTGTAATTCTCGACAGGTTAATTAGCAATTTACTGGAAATACACTTATGGTGTTTGAATGAAACGTAAACATATGTGTTTACGCCTAGATTGGCGGGAGTAAGAAATACTCACGATTCTAAAGGTCAAGTTAGTGACGAGTTTGATCCATGGAGAGGGCGAAGATGGCCTCTGTTTAAATATGCAGTAGACCTTCTTCTTCTTTTTTAAGTGCAGTTGGTTAAAGACGTCAATGAATGTTGCTTGACATGTTGCCTCATTCGTGGAATCAATATATATTTGGTTCGTTATGGAGTTAACGTGTCCGACAGTCATGGCTTGCAGGACACATGTGCTTTTTTTTTCTACTGCATCGTTTTTAATTATTTTCTTTCTGCGATGCCATTTTGTTCAGGACGGAATAGTAGTCCTGGTAAGGCGATATGTTCGTCTTGTGTAATTGTTGGGATGTTCGTTTCTCCGATGATTTCATGTGGAAAGATTTGGCTCGTTCAATTGTTGACTGCCGTGGGAGTGAAATAGTGTGATGTTGAAAAGTGTACTGTTCAAAGAATGTGTGATTGTGTTTCGTATGCATTGATTTGTTCACGTTTTTCGAAATTGTAATGGTCGCTCTGAGATGAAAAAGAATTGTATCTGCTGAGCGGAGCGGATTTGCGGGAAACCACGTGGTGCTGAATTCTGTTGTTGAGATATGATGTATACAACATGTAACTTATATGAGTAGACATACACTTTTAAAAACTATATACATATTCAATTAGACTGTTGTCTCACGATGCTGTAGGTTTTTATAGATCAAAGCCAGAAGTACGAGAATGTATTGTACAATGTATGAGTTGAGATGGATTTTTCAAAAATATAAATACATCTATAAGCAATTAGACCGTTGTCTTACAATGCTACATGGTTTTATAGCAGATTGCGGTTTAGGATTAGGATGAGTTTCACTCCCGTAAACGAGACGTATCTCTCTCTCTTTCCCCCTCACATCGGCAACGGAATAAATACCGGCATTATCCAACATAACCCCATTGATGTGGCCTGTACGCGAGACACATACATAGCCAGGTAAAATCTCTTCCAAACTGAAGAAACCCGTTGACAGCTTTTAGTAACAGTTGTTGTTGACGGTGTCTAATACGTTATTGGATGTTAACCTCGTGAAATGGTTGTCCGGTCAGTCGGTCAGTACATTTTCTGGAGTCTTTCCAACGATGAGTGGAGAAAATAACAGGGAAATGAATGATGAATAATATTGTAATGCACGGAAGAGAAATGAGAGAGACTCGGCAGAAGTTTCCCTCTTGCTCTCTCATTCTCTCACTTGCTAACTCTCCTTCTATATTTCTCTCTTGCTCTATATCCCCCCTCTCTCTCGCTCTCTCGCCCTTGCTCTATATCTGCCCCCCTCCCACTCTCTCTCTCGCTCTCTCTCTCTCTCTCTCTCTATATATATATATATATATATCGATCTTGCTCTCTTTCGTTTTCCTTCGATCTTTCGCTATCTCTTTCGCCCTACCTCGAGGGAGAGAGAATGACATCACATAAATGAGACAAAAACCCCAGGGCCACCATGGCGGAGAATTAGCACGGGCGTTGAAGGAAAGACAAAACGACGGAAATAAACTAAATTGCAAAAAACGAAGGGAAAGCCAATCTGAATAAGAATAATAAGAATAAAAAAATGGCTGAATTCGTTCACTGTCTTTGCATAAGAAAATCCGAAATGCAAGAGTATTTCGTTTCTTTCGATTCTGTTGGTCTTTATTTGTTCTCTCAATGAGATGATATCAAAATCGTCCATTCTAAATTGTGTCATTTTTTCCCCTTCCCTCCTACTACTGCCTGTTCGTTTGTCTTCACAAAAATAAAGACGAGAAGATTCGAAAATGGCTGCCGGCATTCTCTGACATGTTGTAGTTGGGGAAAGTGTCATCAGCTTCCAGTGATTTTGCAGCATTTACCAAAGACAAAAATGAAAGAAACATCTCTGTTCTCTTCACATAGCAAATTATGGACTGTGTTAGCAATCGAATCCAATAACTAAAACGAGCTTCCTTTGTTGTAACGCAAGTTAATTACAAGTCAGAAAATAAAGGAATATTTTCTATAGAAGTAAAAATGGATCTTTCTTTGTATAATTCACCGGAGAGTAAAGAAAAAAGCTGAAAATAATCATAGGATAATTATGAGTGGATATTCAAAATATTAAAGGCAAATTAAATGCGGATGTTGAAAACATGAAATGAAAAATCAATGTAGGATTTTGCGTATTAATTTTTGAATATACGCCTTCAATCCTAATGTTCTCAAACATATCTATAGAGGCATCCGTCATCATCATCGTCATCACCACCACCATCATCACCATCCTCATCACCATAACCATGAGCAGCAGCAGCAGCAGCAGCAGCAGCAGCAGCAGCAGCAGCCTTCTAACTATCAAAGTTGGACATTCCCCCAAATTCGCCAGACCTCTCGACCGTGGGCGTCGTGGTGCCAATACCTTCTGAACTTGATTAAATCGTGACACGGTCTTATTGTCTGCCGGCCACAATTCTGCATATGATCGCTGATATTCTTTCGTCTGATATTCTTTCAACATGATCTGTCCATGGCGATTTCTATGATGTTCTGACTCCTGTCTGTTTAATAATATAATTTACTGTCACGTGATGCTAAGCATGAACCTCTCCAGCGTACGTTGCATTGCTGTTAGTTTGATGAACACTATATTGGTTATATTCCATTTTCAGCTCCGTAGGTAATTATCGGGAGGACCCACCGGGTGTAGGCCCTTCTTTTTAAAACCAATTGGATCTTCTTGGTAAGATACAATGACGTATATCCAAAAACGTGTAAATCAAAAAAGATATGTTGAATTTAATGATCCTAAAGTCGACGAGTGGAAGATACTATTGGAGAATATGTTGGCGTCCACGACTCACCGGCCTTATATTGCGAACCATGATATAAAGAACGGCGCTATACCAAATGGCATCAGTATCTAGCTCCGTTTTAGCTCCTTTCCCTTGCAGATCTAGCCCTGAAATCGAGTCGACCACTCTGACTTCACCCCCTCGTATCTGTATTGTAGTTGACATTGTAACTCATATTGGTAACATCAGCTAAAACAATGATAGCATCTGAGTTTATTACGTCTTTAATGGTGTTACGCCTTGGTGAATTCAATACATCTTTTGCATTTTGCTTTTGATACTTTCTAGTGCAAATACTGTATACTATTGTTATTACGGCACACTTAATGGTGTAATAGTGCCAGTATAACGAATGTGCCGTTATAACTAAGCATATGATTAATGAGAAACCAAAGAGCACAGTAGACTATTATTATTACCCTCGGGGAAATAAGCGTGGCGTTCTAACGAATTGGCCGTGAAAAAGGTTGGATAGTATACGAAGTGTTTTAATATTGAAAGCTAAAAAGAACAGACAGAAATTACTTTGTATTACCGTTTCCCAGAGAATTGCAGGTAGCAATACATTCCACAAGTTTCCGTGTGTACTTTTTTATATCGCACAGGGTAAAAGATCCACTGTGATATTCAGAATCCAATGCACTTCTACTTACACCTCGTTCCATCTTCTTAATTATTTCAAGTTTATCATTTATTGATAAGACTTGTCTTTTATATTTTTATTTCTTTTCAGATTGCTGTGTAACTTTAGGCCGCATTGTTTAAAGGGTTTACTTATTTGGGTTCTTAAAATAATGCACTGACATCCTCGACATTATTATTCCGAGAATATAAAAAAAAGTACGCGCGTCTGTAACTAGTGCCGTTAGAATGATCACCGTTACTATTAGAGTGTAGTGTATTGTCATTTCTTAGATTCCACTTACACGAAACTAACTAGAAACACTCAGAAAAGGCTTACCCCTGTCAACGCCAGTGTCAGCGGACAATGGCGTTGACATAATTGTGCATAGATCTGAACTACTGAACATGTGCATAAGTCTGAGCTACTTCTTCCGTAGTCTATTGCTCACCCTTCCACAAAATATCATTGGAATTCACTGAGAACGTTTAAATATATTGTGTAGACAGACATGAATAGCATATGGTGTGGACATATAACTACGACTTAGGGGAGATAATTGTGCATGAATCAATTATTCCGTAGAATATTGTCAATCCTCCCACAGATGTTCATTGAAAGTTAACGAGAACTTTTGGAGATAGTATATGGAGCGTATACATGAATATATAAAAAAGATCGAGACATAACAAAAATATTCTTGGATCCGCCCGCCAATGTAATCAATTCTTCCTTTACATTGTTGTGACATAGGGACACTGGAGGTCATTTCCGGGTTAGCACCTTGGCGGAAGTGGAAGTGACCACGGTGACCTCAGGAAAGATGCATATGCGTGGGTGTGCGAAAACAGGATGTTGACTGAACTTGCAGATGGTGGGCTGAATAATCAGCGTGGCCGCTCGAACCCCATAAAAGGAAGAGTAAGACAGAGACAAGCAGAGAGACATACATGAGCGTATACATAAATATATGAAAACAATTTCCCAATCGAAAATATTTTCCTGGATCCGCCCCCAAATGAAATCAATCCTTCGTTCTCCCATTATCAACCTGTCCACACAATTCCAATGAAATCCATTCAGTACACTTGGAGATAGAATGTAGACAGACAGACGGACTGGCAGACGGAATGATGTCTAGACGTAAAAAAAGACAGAAAAACGCGACCGAATGCATTTTAGCTCCCCGACTTGGTTGGCAGAGGTAGACACCATTTCTCCACCCGACTAGTTTCTGAAAAGAGTTACCGTGTTGCTCATCGTGGGGGAAATGAACTAATGGAAGCTGACGTTGGGTAACAGCTTGGATTCACGCGATGTTAACTTCATATTGAATAGATCAGTCGCTAATTACGTTGCAGGCTATTCATCAAATCAATTACATACACAGTAGGGGGACCTCCGGTGGATAACCCCCCGCCTCTTGTTCTGCGAGAAGAAAAACTGTTGACTTAGTACACATGCAGGGTTGCCAGATTAGCCATATTTCGACTAGATCTGGCTGATTTTCCCCCACGTAAGCTGATACAAATCTACAAAGATGGCTGCATACTGCCTCACTCAAATACTGAAGTTGAAATAATATTCAGTAAGACGAACATAATTAAGCCAACATTGAGAAACAGAATGTAACTAAAAATGCTAAAAGCACAATTGGCAGTTAAATTTGGATTAAGCAGGAACAATAAATGTTGTAGTATCTATGAAATACCAGAGAATATGAGCAAACAAAGACACCAATTCCCTCTACATCGACATTTGAAGACGATATCCAATCTTCAGATGATTACATCTGGAAAGTTTAATTAAAGTAGATGCACATTTTTTAGCAATACTTTCTTCTGGAGCCTTAGTGTATAGATATTTTATTTAATAAGTGGGTTTTAAATGGGTATGACATATTTAACTATAAAGTTAGCGGGATGTGGAAAACCCTAAACGATTTTAGCCATGTTGGGGGACATTTTAGCTATAAATAACAAACCATACTTGGCAACACTGTACACATATGTGAGCGTTACCAGCGAGATGGTCTGGATGCATGCGTTTTTATGTTGCTTCGTTTTGTTTTTCATTTTCCATCTATTAGAAACCGTCAACCAAAACTGTCAACATCAACATAGGTTTCTTCAGTTTTTAAATGGGTCTGTCTGTCTGGCGGTCTACCTATGTGTGTATGTGTCACATGTACATGCTCACCAATGGGGCATTCACTTCTTATTATGTCTAGAAACACTTTCTTTTAAAAATACCCCCATATGTTTTTAGTGGGAGTAAATTTAACATGCAAGTTTATGCTAAATGGGCCCCATAGTTTATGACCAGCGGGGGCCACGCCTTTTCTGTGGAAACATTAGGACTTTTATAGTGATCACCTCCCAACAATAGGCGAGAGAAGAAATGTATTCATTGATCAGCACGTTTTCCAATGTTTTAATTGATAACCTCAAACACTGCATGCTGCCAATATACGTTGGTTACGTGATGGTGTCTATTGAGTGACTAAGCAGACCTATTTTATTTTTGCTTTGTTTTCCCCTTTTCTATCCATATTTGATTCGGAACTAATTAGCCAGCGAAATCTTCACGCAGCATGTGTTCCGATGGGGAGAGAAATCTGAAATCTCGTCCCAACAGCCAGAAAACATGCCGGTCTGAGTGCAAAAACGAGCAAGCAGGCGTGGAAATCGGGAAAGGAAGACATAACGAGACGAAGATTGTTTTTGTTTTTCTGGTTCTAGGAAAAGCAACCAAAAGAAATACTGACTAACAAATATACACAGATGTGTACGAGCATATGCTTGAGGGCACCAATGTACTTCTATTCAAATGGATTGAAACAGAAAAATAAAATAAAAAGTTAAAGTAGGTATAAGAGTTTTCCTTATCGCACTGCTGTTGAGTGTGTTTCTATCCAAATAGCTTAAAACAAAAAGGAAAAACAAAAGTTAAATTGGGTATAAGAGTTTTTCCTTGTCGCAATGCTGTTGAATGTACCAGTAATGGAGACTTTTCTGACCGACCTCTCCGTGTGTTTTGATAAGTATTTGCTATTTATATAAAAATATACATGTCATATAGGGATTCTATGTGCAATCGTGTGTATGCTAGGAATGTGAAGAATATTCAACAAAAGAAGAGAGTTCATATAGATGAACACCTATGAAGTGTATATGCAGATGTGTGTGTGTGTATTTAATACGTATATTTAGATCGTTTCTAAGCTCTTGTAATAAAAGCGCACACGGGAAGAAAGAAAGAAAGGAAGCAGAATACCCGTCCTATGATTAGGTGTCCTGCTAGTATAGTATGGTTAGGTATATAATGATGTCATTTTTTTCTGTTTGTTT
>VCCN01000420.1:6674752-6691058 GCA_006491835.1 Architeuthis dux | reverse complement strand
ATTACCTACATGAATAGATAGACCGATTAATTGCTTTAAAATAACCGAACAATAATGTAACAATTGCGAGAGATATGTCCATGGTAATATTATGGAGGAGTCTCTGAAAATGTTAAGGCGTTAACAGAATACAATTTTACATTCATCGGCTTTATTCCCACTCGTGTCTCGAAAGTAATCCTCTCGAAAGGTTGAAGCATTGTTGTCCATCAAGCTGAATCTTCAGCATCAGTCGGAGTTTGAACTTTGGGCGCCGAGTCCATTTTCAGTGCTGCTAACCGATCGGGAACTGGCACGTTCTCAGCTAATACGGCACTTGTTCTCGCGTGCTTTTCCTGCAACGCCACCTGTTAATATTCATTCAGAAAGGGGGAGAATCCAACCAATTCCATACAACTCTATGTGCCCCTCCTTTCTCTCCGTTCCAACAATCAACCAACAATAGCCAGATGCAATAATAATGGACATGCAATAATAATGGCCAACTGATAAGACGCTCTTATCATTTCGTGATAAGTCACTAATACGGTGCGCCTGGACACTGCGCCAAAATGTGCATGCCAACTGCCACAATGCAAACGATCGATATGCAGAGCACATTATACGATCCGTATACACGTCCATTCTGAGAAGTAACAAAGGTTTTATTGACGGCATGGTGAATGTGATCGGGCCCTGGGAAAGGCATGTATCCCGCACCCCACCAACACATCTGCCTCATGTCTTACTTAGAGAAAGCCTACATCCTACAAAAACTATAAAACTATAAACAGGCTGATAAAAAGCCAGTTTCCAGTGTATGCTTAGAACAGGATATTGAAAGAAATAATTTCCTTGCTGACTAATGGCTGTGATGTCTGGACAAAGAAGTATTGTTCATCAAAGAATAAGTGCGAAAAAAATGATTCACTCCACTTGGTAGGTGTACAATACATGCAGCCACACAGGATACACGGATGGTCATGTTCTTTGGAACCATCGAAGTACTCTACGTGTCTTTCTCTCGTTCAACACATCGCTAGGGAAAAGCTATTCAGATACTATCAAACATTGCAGTTTACGACGCCAGCTGTGATAATACATTCAGCAAGTTCAATATAATACTTTCGTATTTGAGATCTTCCATAGGTCAAGCTAGACTGCGTGATCCTGCTCTACTGAATGTGGGAAGATAATAATCTGAAAAAGCTGACTTTGATCACATCAATTTACATCGGAGAAAGCAAGGTTGGTGCAGTTGTACTTTTCATGTAGTGCCACCAATAGTTAATTTAAAGATTAACGAGCTGGAGATGTACTTCTGAGCTGATCTCAAGGTAATAAATAGCATTCCATGGTCTTACTAATGTACAATAGGATAGTCGAACACAGCATACAAAGGCTCCGAAAAGTCATACAAATTCTCCAGAAAGTATAACTATACAACGTGTTGATAAGATATTAACGCAATAATGAAGTTAAAAGCCATTATTTTGTTCTTTATCAGATTATTGCGCACCATGCATTTATTCAGTACGACGGAAACAGTGCATCCGACGTGTCATCGTAATTTTCAATATTCTGGGTGTCTGATAAAAAGAACAAATCAATGGCGTTTAACTTCATTGCCATGGTAATACCTGATAAATACGTTGTATAGTTTTACTTTTTAGAGTCTTTGTATTGCATTTGGAGCCTTTGTATGCAGTTTTTATGTACCGTGTTTCACATCTGAAATGCCGTGTTGGGGATAATCAATTAATAAATTAGAAAAAGATGATCAATGAAAAAATTACATTTCTCGACTTTAGTTTTCAGAAAACAACCGTGAATGTTGCGGCACACAATCGAGGGTACCCATTTAGGATAAACTTAGATTTGAAAATTGGAACCGCCCCACTAAAGACCTATTTCGTGAGGGAATCTTTTAAAAATACAACAAATACATATTTGAAATATCAGCCATATAGCTACATGGTGGGGTATTTACGCTTGACACATATATAGCAAGCCGACCCGACAGCTGGTCAGATCAACTTAAAAAACTGAAGAAACCCAAGCCGACTATGCTGATGTTGACAGTTTTGGTTGACGGTTTTTAGTAGTTCCGCATAGATACCATGGCTGTGTTTTCCATGGTATTTCTTGGGGAAGTATGGGATGCCCATCTCCTCTCTAATTAACATGCAGCGGGTTGCATTGAGTTACATGTTATCTGCATCAGTCAATCATTCTGAGCTGATCTATTGGTAGAGGTGGCTCATGCCTTCCTTAAGAGCATTAGTACAACATGAACACAAACTACCTCAGGCGAAATTCGAACTGAACGATTCTATAGTTCAACTCTGCATTTCCATCTAAATGCAATTGAATGAATAACCTCTACCAAAACGTTCGCATGCCTGGACGAAGATTATGGAGATCCTTGGATGCCCAGTCGCCAGAATTCCCGTCTCGGCCTCACTGATGATGTCCACAGGAAAACAGAGAGCAATGCATTTGTCATAAGCTGCAGTAGCTGACAGAGTGATATCAAATTGGGCGTCAAACCACCTGAAGCGGACTCCACTCCCTGGTGTGGAATCAGAGTTGCCCTTATCCTAGGCTAGAGGGTCAAATATGCCCTGCTATGTTACCCATTTCTGACGGGAGAAGAGGTGGATTCATGCATTACCATGGTCATTAGTGCGAAGAAAGTATAAACAGCCTCGACCAGAGATCGAACTCGGATCGCCGATTGTCCGCGCCGTTAACGCTACGCCAAATTACGAATGCAATTAGCATAACCTCTATGGAACTCTTTCAAATGATGGCAAGTATGTATAAGTGGCCAGTTATTCTCAAAGCGTGGGTCGCGGCTCCCTATGGCGCCATTGTCAGCCGCAAGGGGCGCTGCGGGATATTCCAAAATTAAAATATGTCCAGGTATTCGTAATTCAATATACTGATGCACGATGCAATGATAGGAAGCGACATCTAACTAGCACATCGCTGATCACTGTCCATCTAGTGTTCAGCATCAGCGTTTCAACACTAGATGGTGCTTGGTCTATAAATAAGGTTTACATTCTGGATTGTTCTAGAACTGTATTGAATCTCGGTACATAGCAGTTGCATTATAAATAACCACAGATTATCCGAAGCTTCATTGAAATTACACGATTGAGTTTGTCTTACCTAGCTAACCGAACCATATGAACGTAAATGCAATTGGTCAGTATTCTCTGACTTAGAGCACAAAAACAAATCGAAACATCATTAATACATTAAATGTGACTCTAATCTTCAACTTTTATTTTTAGTAAAATATTACTTATAACATTACTATAGATTAAATGGAAAGATCAATCATTTTATTAAAATTCATTTAAATAGCAATTTCTGACACGCAAATAAAATCACACACATTTAGATGAGAAACATATAAATTGGCAAGGGACATAACTCAAATTTCGGTATGCCAGTCAGTCAGTTTATGATCATAAACTACCCTTTCATTGTTAATCCTTCGGTGGAAAATATGTTAATGTTGATGCGGAGCTGGAATCGTCGTCACGCGTTCTTTCATAAAATAGTTACCCCGTTTGTTCCAGAATCAACGATTAAAAACAAATAGTCAGTATTCTTGCAGTTGACGCCGATATCCCTGTTCCAACTTGCTGCCTCATGAATCACGGTCTGCTTTGAGAATATGTTCGATTAGAAACTGTCAAGCAAAACTGTCATCAAAGTCAGCGCAGGTTTATTCAGTTAGTAAGAGATTCTGCATGGCTGGCTGACTATCTATCTATGTGTTATGTCTAGAAAAACAATGTTGTTCGGTTCTTTTTTAGTGTGTGTGTGGGGGGGGGGCAATTTACAATGTGAGTTTATACCTAATTCTTCCTTAGTTTGTGTTCGGCAGCGTTCACACTTGTTTTGGGGGTGGGAAAAATGGACATCTTTAGTGATCACAACCCATCAAAATTCGAGAGAAGTAATTTATTCATTGATTATCCCTTTTTCAAATTTCAATCACCCCAACACGGCACCATTTACATATCGATTTCCGGCATCTAGACGCAACCACAACACCTAGATTTAGATGAATAGAATCTAAATTGGTAACCCTGAGCGAGACATAACTAACATTTCGGTATGTCGGTCAGTGACGGCAATCTGAACGAAAAAATGAAATAACTATCCAATACGACTAGTAGACATACGACTGAACAGTGAAACATTGTTCTGACGTCACAATCATCACCCATCATAAGACCACTGCTTGCGAAAGACCTTCCCAACTCCTTCCATGCCAGCCATGACTGAAGTAACTTCTTCCCGGTGTAATGAAATAAACTATGGTGTGACCGTGTGTTCGCTGACTGACGGAAGGAGGGTACAGAAGACAGACGCTTTGGGATATAGTATTGGGAAATGCGCTAGGGTATACTTTCTGGGCTATACTATGGATCAAACGAATGACCGAGGTCACAGGGGAAGTAAGGAAACAAAGAAGATACGTCGATTTAAATCCGGCGTCATTTAGTCAGTTCGGGCATAGCAGTTCCACTCATCATCAATTAGGGTGCGGGGCAGGTTGGGAGGAAGAAGGGAATGTGACTTAAGCTACTACTATCATTATGCTCAGTATTCCAGTAAAGTATCCAGGAACAGAACTTAAGCAACCCGTTAGAATTTCAACAAAACATAATCCAATACCCAAATCTTGATTGACAACGACTTTCTCTCAAAGAATTAAACGTGTACATCTAAAGTTTAGATCATCAAATGAATAGAATGTTTATGTTGTTTAACTTTTGTTTTAACAAAATGGGGGGAATCCTTATTTATTTGTTTTTTATTTTATCCGTTGATCCAATTGTCCTGTAACCTATGTAATCCGTTGATGCATTTTGCGTTAATGTTTGTAAAATCATTTCTGTGGCTTAGGTGTGCACAGATTTGGAACGGACATGTAGAAAAAAAAGGTCCTGACCAATGATAATATGAATCGTAATTTGTCTTTTCTGTGATTGTTACATGTTTGTTTCCCAAACCAGAACTCAGTATCCGAAACCAGTTAGAAGCAAAGCATTTGAATGTGTATTCTAAAGGCAGACAGACACTTCCATTTTGAAAGACGAGTTGCTCTTGTGATTTCTCATATATTTTAATTTAAAACATTCCCCATGGTCCAGTGAGTATGCGTTGGTTTAGCGCATCAGACTTTTAGTATTATATATAAATAGATGGGAATCAGAACATAATTATCTAGGTGAGAGCGAATACAGGCCACACAATCTGTTCTTTAGAAAGGGGAAACGATATTTGAGATTTGGCGACATACACATATTATTTTGGGCCTAATGGGACCGTTTTAGGCACTGGGTAGAGGCACATGTTCAAAAAACAAGTGGTTCAACTGAAAATCAACCATTGTAAAATAATACAATAGATGCTGTGCCGAAATGAAAGACTCAAATACACTGAGAGAGGTTATGTTCTGAATAAACAGAAGGCAGTTGTTAAATACAGCAACAAAAACGATGTCGTCAGGTGTTGACTTCATGGTGTGAAGCAAATTAAAACCGGAACAATGAATGTTTGCAGCCAGTGGAACCTTTTTTCTTCTAGACTTCGCATAGCTTTATGGAGTAATGATTGTCACAGTTGGTGGTATTGTTTCGAATGAGGATCGAATTCTTTTTTTTTATATATATTTTTCAGATTCTACACAAATAAAACCTTTACTTGTTTTCTAATCGATTCAACCTAGAATCAAAATAATTATTTGCTTAGGCGTGGGTATGACAAGTATCATGTATTATTTATAGAGTGAATGCAACACAATTCTGATAATTGACAAAAGGTTAATTTTAACATACTTACACCTATTCTAATTTGATAGAATTCGGACCAAAGATCAATAATAATAGTGCAATTACAACAATAAAAAAAAAGATTGAACATTGAAAGGTTATTTACAAATTCAGCAATACTTTGTCCTAATACTGTCAATTATGAAGCTTCATAAATATGTTAAAAGTAGCTAAGATTTCGATACTGTGTATTTCTATCATTGATCCATAACTTCTCCGCTTAGCTTAATTGTATTTGTCACTAACGAGGTAAATATGAGGGTAGGGGAATATATTATGCACTGCATTTCGCAGATTTCTACGTAAGTTTCGGCACTCAAACTGTATCTTATTAAATGAAAATGATTTAAAAATAATTGTCAGATATCAGGATTGACGGCATATACCCTCCAAATCGGCGCAAAAGGTAAATGTAAACTGTGCTGTCTACCTCCACACTGGTCAGAACCTCAGGAATATTTTTAAAAAAAGTAAAACTGAGTGGTAAGGTAGAGAAATACAGGTACTGCTTTTCTTCTTAATATTCCTTGCTGAAATATAGGGGGTTCTGATATGCCATCACATATGTTAATACTTACTGAAAGAATAAGGCGATTAAACGTCTAATTATATATTATCACATTGGGGATATTATATTCTCAACGAATATTATTTTTAATTTGTTTGTTACGGAACGGTACAACGCTTTTCTAAATAGTTCAACATTTCCTTCTTTCAAGATTCAATCGGGTCAAATTTGATCCGTGATTTGCTTGTGCCAAATTTGATTGCAAACCGTGGTACTCTTGGAAGAGGGGCGTCATTCTGTAATGTGTTGTCATACACAATAGACTTCCTTCCACAACTTTGCTGGTTTCCAAACCGTTCATATTTGGAATGGAAGTTGAACTTTACTTCCCGTTAGAGATTTTATGTCCGAATACGTGTTTGATGTTTAATCGAGCTACGATAGCTTTATGAGGTTGAAATCGTAAAGGAGTATCAGATGATCCGTTTGCTAGTGACTGTAAACTGGCGATCCGATTAATTGCGATGAAGAGCAACGAAAACTAAAAACAGGTCTGGTTAGTCACTCAATAGAAACCGTCAGGTGACCAACGTCTTTTGGGGTCGATCAATTGAAACAATCAATTAAAATCCTCTACACAATAGGGAGTGAGTGTTTGAATTTTCAGCACTCTAGCCCCATTAGTGCGGCCTGTACAATTGATACATACGTAGCCAGCCAACCAGCCAGACCAACTTAAAACAAACTAAAGAAACCTATGTGGGCGGGTTTTGAAGAAAGAAATAGCGTTTTTCTTTCTAAAAATAAGGAGTGGTTATTTACATTTTCAGCACTTTAGCTCCACTAGTGCTGTCTGTGCACGTGATACACACATAGACAGCCAGTCAGCCATACCGACTTAGAAACTAAAGAAACCATTCTATATTGATCTCTTCTTTCCTATCTTCTCTCATGTTTTGATTGTCTCCCTTTGTATTTCCTTTTTACCCTTTTTTTAGAATGAGTTTCATAGTTTATCCAACAAGCGCCAGTTGTTTCTTCTTTGTTGCTTTTTTATCTCCTGCTTTCTATTTTTCACCCTGATTTACTTTTGTCTACTTTTGATTGCATTTTTACAATCTTTTCTCATCGATTTTGTTCTCGTTGTGTTTGTTGCTACATCTAAAAAAAGGAAGACATTTATTTCAAATATTCCATTCCCCTCCACAATCTTCACGCTTATTTTGGTGCAGTCATTCCACACCCCAGTAACTGTTTCCCCAAGAGAATCATAACACAACATTTAAAATAATATCGCTTCAGGATTACCTGAACGATATTTCCAGTGTACCAGGTAAAATGAATCTTATTTTAAGCCTACATATATGTGTATGTATACACATATATATTTACATTTACATTTACACACACACACACACACACACACACACACACACACACACACACGTATATGTATATACATGTATGCATATATAATTATATTTCTTCCTTTCCTCCATTCCGCCATTCCTCCATATTTCCCCCCTCCCTTTCTTTCCCTCATGCCATTCCTGTCTTCTTTTCTACTCTTTCATTCTCTTGTCTTTCTCCTCCACCCTTCTATATTGATCTTTTCATTTCTAGCTTCTCTCATTTTATCGTTATTTGATTGTCTCCCCTTTCATTTATGTTTGCCTCCTTTCTTAGAAACAGATTTACATTTTATCCAATACCGTTTATCCATTCGACTCTCTAGTGGCTGTTTCCCCAAAGGAATCATAACACAACATTCAAAGTAATATCGATTGAGGATTACCCGCTGAACGATTTTTCCAGAGTACAATGTAAATGTTATTCCATATTGAAACAAGAATAGTAGGAGCTGACAATGTTCGTTTCACTGCTTCTCACAGCTTGTCAAGCCAGACAATCGTCGAATGTTTTCTTATTCGGACAGTGGGATATTTCCCTTCCCTACCTTTGACCTGGCCATTCCTTAGTGTTTACAGAAAGATTTCCATCCGTCTTCCCCCTCTTTTTGGGCTTTGAGAATTCCATTGTTTTGGTGAAAGAAATAAGGGTAGTATATATATATATATATATATATATAGTATTAATAGGGGTATTATAATAATAAAGTCTGATGAGTGTCGTTAGACATGAAACACCGTGTTACTAGTCGTTATTAGATATTAAACAGAGGTATCACAGTAATTTCTTCTCATTGTGATTCAAGAACATTTGTTCACATATATATTGTCCTTAAATATCTTCAACGGCAGTACCGATTGTTGTGACTGGGTGACTGACTGACTGAATGAATGACTGACGGGCTGATATACCGAAACAACTCTCTCGGATCTAGATCTAGCCCGTTTTTGCTGCAAAGGAGATAACTCGCGTATCTATGGTCTGAATGTCAGACTCGTTACAACATGGCTTTTGCTACTTTTAAAAAATGTCTCAGTACCGGTGTACCTGACACTAAGTAAATATCATCCCCATTGGTCGTTATAGGTCCACTGTTGGATAACGGCCTTTCCCATCGCCTTCCATTAAGACCTAGCGTGTGCTAAAATCTGACACGTCTTACCGGCACACTTTTCTATCTCATCTCTCCATCTTGTGTCTGGTCTTTTTCTACTGCTTTTACTGTCCCATGGGCACCAATCTCTTAGACTTTCCACCGATATCTTGCCATCTGATCTTGCTAGGTGACCAGCCTATCCCCATTTCTGCTGCTTAATTATTTGTATAATACCCTTCAATTTAGTCCTCCCTCTGATCCATGTTGATCATTTTCTATTTCTTAGCGTTATCCCTATCATTGCTCTTTCCATTGCTCTCTGTGCTAATCTGAGTTGGTTTACAGCAGGTTTGGTTAATTCCCATGTGTCGCATCCGTAAGTCATGACTAGTATTGTGCAACCGTTGTATACTTTACGTTTTAAGCACATTGGCAAGGTGCTCTTCTAAATGTCTCTATTCATAACGAATGCTTTCCAACCTATCGCCATGCGTCGTTCTATTTTGCTGTCATGGTCTTTCTCGAACTTTATTACCTGACATAGGTAGATGTATTCATCAACCTCTTCGAGCGCCTATCCCTCTATATGTATGTCCTTTTGGGGGAATATATCGGTGAACATTACTTTTGTCTCTGTTCTGTTCATCTTTCAGCAAACCGTTTTACTTTCCCTATTCATATCAGTTAACTTGTTTAGTATTTCTTCGCTTGCTTCCGATGTCATGGAAATGGCATCGGCGAATCGTAAGTGCCTTAATATTCACTATCTATGTTTATTTCCATACCCTCCCAATCAGCTTTCCGAAAGATGCTTTCAAGGCTCGCTGTAAATAGTTCAGATATTGTAGCCCCTTGTCTTAATCCTTTGACTATCTTTATATTATGTGTATATTCATGTAGTCTAGTCTATAGGTGATCTTGTTTTGAGTAGCCGCTCCTGGAACTTGCCTGTTCGCGTGGTTGATTTTCGTCTAGAGTGCATGTTACTCCGTGAGTATTTTTGTGAATAGTGTATATATGTATGGTAATAGTGTAATGAAGCGGTAGTTGCCAAGGCCGTGCTTATCTAATTTCTTGTGGAGTAGAATTACTATTCCTAGACATACATCTTTAGGAACTTGTCTTTCTCTTATGCATAGTGTGCTAGTCCTGTGTGCAAGACTTCTCCTGCATCTTCTAGAAGGTATGTCGTTATGCCATCCCCATATTCAATCAGTTGTCTTCGGTCATTACAGTTGGCACTAAACTAAACACGCCGGAATGGCATTATTAACCCAGAACACCATGTATTATCTGATGAAGAATCTGTTATAATATGGGACTGAAAGATCCGTGCAGGATAAAGCAGATACAACCATGTGTATAGTTTTAACACGTGGTACTTTGAAGTACTGTCAGTGACGAAAGCGTTACCTCCCATGTATCAAAATATAACTACGTATATACTAAGAATCCAGTATGCATTAATAATGCAAAATAAATATTTACTTTCATTAAACTTACCAGATTTGATCGGCTATCGTAGAGTTTTAACGGCATAGATGGAAAGAGATCAGCCAGATCTAGCCGGAAAATGGCCAATTTGGCAAATTTTTCTCGCCAGCTTCTGTGTTCTTTTCATTTCTCAATCTGTTCGTTTTGATGTACGGCCAAATCGCGTTGGATACATTGGTTCTCGTAAGATCACCGAAGTTAAGTAACGTCAACCCCGGCCAGCACCTAGATGGGTGACGTTCTTGGAATATCAAGTGCTGTAAGCAGCTGGGGATCATGTAGAGAGCTTCCCATAGCGATACACCCCCCCCCACACACACACAAATGGGAACAGATCTCGACACTACACTCGATAATGTAAGCCTAAATCCCCCTCCTAACCTACCACCGGATGCTCAGGGTAGTTCATGGAAATACCTACCCTCATTACTCTCCCAGGACTATTATGCTAATTGAACAGAGCGATAGATAGATAGATAGATAGATAGATAGATCCTTCGGTTGTGAATGTTACAGAAAGTCCACTGGTCTTGTTCCGGGTGTTCCTTAGCAGGGTTGCCAGATAGTTGGAGACGTTTCTGGCCAAATACATGCAGAAAAATAGCAAAACAATGTTTTAAACAGCAATTATTTATTTTATAGTTGAAGTGTTGTAAATCATAATTCTTAATCTAAAACCTTTATACTCCTTTTTAATTTCATCTTAATTTTTTAGTTGCTTATTTATCGTTGCGATCACAATTTTACGAGAACAGCCTGAGTTTAAGTTACAATAAAAATCAACTGAAATATTAAGATGAAGGTGAATAGTAATATAACAAAAATAATAATAATGTTTGTTTATGAAACATTGCAATACTGCAGTACACATCAAAATGAAGACTTTAATAGAAATACTACTGCAACACAGTCAGAATGGCGAAAACTTTAATTATGGCCAAGCCAAAATGTTCATTTTTCAAAGAGGCCATATTTGTAAATTCTGGGCATGAAGTAGCCAACATGGAAACCCTGGTCCATACGAAATAATGGCATAATTATTTGGAGCTTGTCTCCAGGCGGGTGTCTTGCCTTTGTATATTCACTTTACAAAATCTTTCTTCTTGAAAGAATTCGTCTTCTCATAAGATTGTTGATGAGCTCAGAAGTTACAATTGTCCAGTCTAGTTTCCCTATCTACACATTGTTTTACGAATTTCTCTAACTACAGTTTGACGCAAAATAAGCTGAACAATTTGATTTCTAAGTAACTTTAGAACGAAATGCAATAAACGAACTATCTAAAAGGTAAATGAAATGTTTATTCTTCGGAATATTTACATCATATGTGAGAAATCATATCGGCCAAATAACCCCTCTGTTCGTGCTCGTTAACATGCGCTCTTTTCACAACGTTTTCCATAGTATTCCCCACTTTCCAGATGACGATAGTGCTATTCAGACAATTAATGTTGATCACTATAAGACAATGATATAATATTTTGAAGCCGCAGTGACCAGAAGACCACACTATGTTGTTCCAAAATGATGGTGCCACGGCTCACATCGCTGGAGCCACAATGGACCGCCCAAGGCAGCATTTTCCCAATCGCATTATATCGAAAGAAATGGTGAAATGAGATGCCAACCGCGCTCACCTGATTTGAGCGTCCCTGATTTATTCGAGGGGAGGAGGGAGTATATACCAATAACCCTAAAAAGGCCCTCACGAGAATAGCCTGCATGATATAGCTGCAATATCTCCTGAAAATGAGTAAAAGCGCTGTGAGAAAATCAAATGTTTATGAACAAGGAGGGGATGGTGATTTGGCCAATATGATGTTTTACATATGATGTGAGGGCTTTCCTAGAATACAGCTTTCTTTCAACCTTTAGATACTTAATTTATTACAGTTCGTTCTAAAGTTACAGAGAAGTCAAACTGGTCAGCTTATTTTGCGCCACGCTGTAGTGAGAGGAATTCGTAAAAACATGTGTAGCTAGGGAAAAAAGAGCCATATAAATTGGTCTCTTCTGAGCTTTCAAGTAGAAAGATTGTGTAAATTGAATAACGGATGTCAAGACAAGCTCCGAAGTAATGGTACCGAATACTTATGTAATTATTTCGTATGTACCCGGGTTGCCACATTGGCTATTTCATCTGGCCTTTCTGAAAAACATTTGGCCAGGCATTCGTTGGCTTGGTCATATTTCAATTATTATACATTTTGACGCTGTTGCAGTAGTAGTTTTAATAAATTCTAATTTTTGGTGTGTTTTGTTGTATTTAAAAAAAACTGTTATTTCATCAGGGAAATTCAAATGTATGATTCGGCTCGTAGAACATAATTAGGTTTGTGTGATCTCCATGTTTTGCCTCCCATCAAAACTCGCGAACTTCGCAACATCTGTTTCCCAATTTTATTTACATTTCTTCCCTTTTAGCCTAATACTATTCTACATTTTGTTTTTCTCAGTGCAATAACGGAAGCCGGTCCTGTTGGCTGGGGCCTAGAATACGCCTATGCATCACCTTCTGAGGGGTAGGACCATCCCAAACAGGCGCCACCTGGTTGTTCACCAAAGTTGCAAGACTCTAATTTAAAAATATAACCGTTTACCAAAGTCGGAAGACTCTAGTTCGATTTCTCTTCTGCTTTTTTTCTTTACCGCAAACACTGTATGAAACAGCGAGCATTTCGATTTCTCTCATGCCTTCTTCTTTACCGCAAACATTGTATGAAACAGCGAGCCTTTCGATTCCTCTTATTCTCTCTTCTTTACCATAAACAGTGTATGAAACAGTGAACATTTCGATTGCTCTCATGCTTTCGTCTTTACGGTAAACAATGTATGAAACGACGAGCCTTTCGTTTCCTCTTATATTTTGTTCTTTACCGCAAACATTGTATGAAACAGCGAGCCTTTCGATCCCTCTTCTGCTTTATCTTCACCGCAAGCAGTGTTCAAAACGACGAGCCTTTCGATTTCTATTATGATTTCTTTACAGCAAGCATTGTACAAAATGACGATCCTTTCGATTTATCATCTACTTCTTTCTTTACAGCAAACACTGTATGACACGACGAGTATTCCGATTCCTCTTATGCTCTCTTCTTTACCACACACACTGTATGGAACGACGAGCCGTTCGATTCGTCTCATGCTTTCCTCTCAAGGATCACCGAACTAGCGTGTGTTTAGTTCACCAAAATAAAGCAACAGCTCGAATTTCTTCCCCGCCGGAACACAGTGACAGCGTGCGATTGAACACACAAAGCTGTTGCCTGTCTGTTCTGCTTCGCTTTTATTCTCTCTTGTCAGCCGAGAACGACACGGAAGGGAGTTGACTCCTTTCTAACACAGATATATCGGGGGACTAATGTATAAACCAAAGAAGATAGTAGTCGAATAGCCGAAGTATTCTTGAATAACGTTCATTCATTACATTCATTCCTCGCTTGATGTCCACGATACGTTTCATGACATATGCGAGTTGGACGTTGGGTGAACATTATATTACATACATGTGTATTTCACTACCACATTTATACTGCGTCTTTGCCCCGTATTGCTGCTATGGCTATCACTGGTGTTGCTACGTTATGGAGCCATGATGCATTCCACATTAATGTTTTCAAATAATAATCAAACAGAGAAATAACAGGACCATGCAAAATCAGAAGCTGAAACAGTATACACCTGGCAGCACAACCACTTTGTTTACAGTACCAGGGACATGAGAAACAACCGTTGTGTTTTCTACTACATCTGCATACGTCCCTCTACATATTGTTCTCCGATTTTTCCACTACAGGCTTTCAACAGTATCCTTTACAGAATTGCTACAGACCTGCCAAAGGGGATTAGTTCGAAGGAGTTGGCGGTTGCTAGGTTTTAGGGCAATCGTTCGATGATCAAATTCTCCGAAACTGTTAGGTAGCTAAGATAAGGAAACGCATATTCTTAGTTCTTGATTTATTGAATACTCAGATCAAAAATCCGTAATACGTGGTGCTTAAGATATGTTCAATGAAGCGTGCGCAAACGAAATCTAGTACGGGCTTTTGTCACTACAAATTGTGAGCAGTACCTTTTGTGGGATTGCGGCATATTTGTCCATGCGGGTTACTTTGAAGAGGACTATACGTTACGGAAGTATCTCCATAATCAAATATCCCGGAATATATGGTAGTGTAACGAAATAGACCCAGATCAGGTTACCAGTAGCCAGTTGGGATAGTCACTTGGTCAGATTTGAAATCTGTGTCAAGCTGTCTACGTGACCAACTGGGGTATCATGTTATCAAAGAACCGTTGGCAATTTGAAAAGTGGGAGGAGTTATGACCATTAGATATATACAGGCTAGATCGAAACAGTAAAGTTAGTGGGGTCGGGGGGCCCTGCCTGACGGCCCGGCAGTAGCAGTAGCGGTAGCGGCCCTGAAAAGTGACCCACTCTTTTAAACAACGACATGCAACAGAATGTCCTTACCTCGACGAAATCCGCAGACCAGCCCAGAAGTTGACCTGCATGGTACGGAAATAAAACTTCAGAAAATGTTAAGATCCGTGGATTTTGTCGTCTTTTCTCTCCACACACGTGGGAGTGTTTTATTTGTCCGAAAATGAATTTCCCTCCACAGAGAAATTTGGCTCCCGTCGGCAGACCGGACAGAGAGACATCATCATCATCGCAGTGCGCAGCCCGCGGTGGAAATGGTCGTCTCTAACTCTCTCCCTCAACACATCTTTCCCTCATGGCGACCAGAGAAGTATAGATGTTCGATGGCCCGTTATACTACAGTAGCACCCCGTATCTTATAAATAACCCAAACCATGTTTCTTTCTTGGTGAATAGCTTAAATCATTATATAAATATATCCATACTACGAATTATTTTCTTATTTGATACATGATCTCCTAAATTACGTATTTCTTTTCCTGTTTGTATTTCGTAGTTACTTCATCGACCGACTGGAGTCAATGATCCAATATGTTAGACCCACTCGTATATATCAGTTCAGTAAGTATAATCACATGAACTTAAACGTATCATTGTGTCATGTTAGTATCATATCACATTATTTTAAATATATTTCATTTTAATATATAAGCGACATTTCATGACCTCATATTACTCATGTAAAGCCCACCAACAGCAATGTCTATAGAGCTGTTTCAAATATATAATGAGTGCAAAAGGTATCCGATACATTTCAAAAGATGCATTATAACATCCTTATACATCTTCAGAATTGACAACACAACACAACTTGACAACACAACACAACTGTTCCATATTCAATATTGATTCAATATGTTTTTTTCTGTTTGTATTTTCTAATCTGTGATTCAAATTCTGTCAATTCTGAAACATTGTAAGCGTGTTAGAATGAACTTTCTAAAATATATCAGATACTTTTGCACTCACTGTATATAACACAGAATGAAAGTCAAAAGCGTTTATCATTTTGTTTTACGAAATCACGTAATCGGCCATTTGCGGCAAATGATTTCGAAAAGTCTTTCACCATAAGATTCTGCTGTGATTCAATAAAACATATAAATTGATTGCCAGGCATAACATCTATCAAGGATTTCCCTGCAGTTCTCGTTTCTTATTCTCTGTGTCTGAAGTTTTTTCTTTTCATTTCCCATTTCTGTCTTGTCTCGTTAATATGTTGGCTTTGTTTCAGACCTCTTTACTATCTACGAATAAACATCTCAAATTTCAGTTTTTCCCCAATAACATATTGTTGTCAGTGAACCCATTTATTTTTCTCATCTTATTTCTTACCATGGCTACTCGGAGAGCCATAAATGCCTATTTTGTAAAACATTATACCATGGAATTCCATCTGTCGTAGTATTCTCTCTATATATTTTAACTGTGTACATATGTATATGCATATACATATATGTATGTATATACATGTGTGAATATACATGTGTATATATTTGTGTGAGATATATATT
>VCCN01000420.1:6636124-6647138 GCA_006491835.1 Architeuthis dux | reverse complement strand
AATAAAAAGCGGACCAACCAAATAAAAAACGGAGTAACCAAATAAAAAACGGGGGCACCCGAATAAAAAACGGGGGCACCCAAATAATAAACGGGGTAACCAAATAAAAAACGGGGGGAACAAAATATAAAACGGGGGGAACCAAATAAAAAACGGGGTCACCCAAATAAAAAGCGGAGCAACCAAATGTCGCAAATTTCTTCAAATTTCGCAAATTTCTTCAAATTTCGCAAGTTGTTGTTGTTGTTGTTGTTACTACTACTACTTGATTTGCGTTTTCATACAATCGTATATCAAGTCTTTCACCTGAGACCTAAGGCAAATGTAGGTTTTCTTAGGAAGATATTGAGCATTTTGTTGTTTTTTTCTTCCTTTCTTTCGTTCTTTTTTCCCTCCCCTTTTTTTCGTATATCATTCGATTGCCTACCACACACTGGACACTGACACGCGAATATAATTGAAACACTATAAAGGAGAACGGGTGGAGAAGATATTATTATTAGTATTACTACTACTACTATTATTATTATCATTATTAGTATTACTGCTGCTGTTGTTGTTGTTAATTTGCAGTTTCATACAATCGTATACCAAGTCTTTCACCTGAGACTAAGGCACATGAAGGTGTTGCTATGCATTTATTGAGCATGTTATGTTTTGTTCTTAATATCATGTGTTTACCTTCACCCCACTGGGCAGAGACACGCGAATATGCTTGAAACAAGGATGACGGAGGGTGGGGGGAGATCTAAACATATTAACAATCCAGATTTCTTGTAAAAAAAGACAGAAATAGTTTCGCATAGGGGCAGATAATTTGGGTAAACGGCTAAGGGGATATTGAATTGAGATAGTTTTCCTGAGTATTTGAGCGATGCCTATTAACACGACCTGTTGTATCTCAGCCACAGATGGATTTCCAGAGATTTAAGGTGTGCATCAGTCTTTTTCTTAATCATTCCCAGTGCTCCTACTACTACTACTGGGATAGTAGTTGTGTCTACGTGCCACATTCTTGCCGTTTCGATTTCCATATCTTTATATTTTGAGAGTTTTTCAAATTCTTTTGCTGATATGTTTTTATCCGACGGACTGGCCATGTCTATAAGGTAGCATTTATGGACTTTGAAGTCTGGTCTATTGGTTCGCATAGTGCGGTCGATGCATATGGTGAATTCCCATAGCAACGTAGCACTTTCACCTTCTAGCACATGTGAGGGTTTGTGCTCATACCATTTTTCTGCGTGGGGTTGGTTATAGATTTGGCATATTTTCCAGTGAAGGTATTGCCCCACCCTGTCTACCTATTCTTAAATTCGTTTGGGGCTAGGGTAGAGCAGCCAGATACTAGGTGATCAATAGTCTCCTGAGCGTGTGCCCAGAATCGACACTTTGGATCTGACCCGTTCCATAAAATATTCTTCTTCTTCTTCTTCTTCTTCTTCTTCTTCTTCTTCTTCTTCTTCTTCTTCTTCTTCTTCTTCTTCTTCTTCTTCTTGCTGTTGTCGTTGTTGTTGTTGCTGTTGTTGTTGGCGGTGTTTGTGATGGTCGTGGCAGTAGTATTAGTAGTGTTGCTGTTGTTAATAGTGTTGTTATATAAATCATTTCGATAGTTTTCTGCATAGTAGCTCTATAGTTTAATAATTACCTCTGCAAACGTGGCTGGATAGGTATATGTATTACCCCGTGTCATTCTGTCTGTCCCCACGTTATCTCCAATAGTTCTTAATGAGTTCCACTTACATTTCCTGGAAGGGTAAGCCATGACCTAAAGGAAAAGTGAGTATACTTCGGGGCTGGATCCAGGAATGTATTGTCGATTGAGTTAGTGTAAGGCACTGGTGGATTTAGGCGCTGAGTACTTTCACATTTTCTTAATTGCATTGTGTTTTAAAATTATCCGCTCGAATACGGAATGAGAACAAATGTTTTATTTTATCGTGCTAAGATAAAGCAATAGTAACTGTTCTAGATAATATTTCGTTGCTTTGAAGGAATGAAAGTGGAGGCCACGGATAGAATTAAAGGGTATGGAAACGTGGGGGAAGAAACGTATTTGTATGCCTCTTACGTATTGCACACACATGTTCAACACTACTTTTAGGCTCGTTTGTGATATGTACATTAGGCTTTGAGATGACAAACACCCACAGTGGCGTCACTCACTATACCCTGCGCTATCATAGTCATATCTGGTTTGGAGAGATGGATACATGCATTTCCCAAGGGCATTAGGGCGAAGTGAACTGTCCCAGCCAGAGTTTGAACTCGACTCGAGAAGTCCATTATCCGTGCCGTCAACCACTGGGCCACCCCTGCACCTTTTAGCAGCTAAAAGAAAAGAAACAAAGGAGACGTGGCGGAGGAAACGTGTTTGTATTCCTCTCACGTAAAGCAAAGACATTTTCCACACAATCACAGACAGTTAAGTAACCATAATTGACATAAAATCTCACATTAGAAATTATCAATCGATCAGACGGACAGGAGCTAGACTCATTTTCCTGCATTTCCATCAGTTTTACGATTGAAATGTTCACTTAACTCCACTACTTATATTCTACCAGGCTAACATCGTCTCTCCCTGGCCAGAAAGTGACCATGTGTAGACGAGGAAGGAGAAGGACAGAGGCGGCCGATAATTAACAGTCTCTAATTCATGTCATATACTCGACATATGCGTCGGTCGGAGTTGTGCTTCCCCAAAGTTAAATGTAGCTCAAATCAGAACTTATGATATATCAAGTCTTGATGGCTGAATTAGCAGCAGCAGCGAATCATTTCATAACTGACAACTTTGTGAATTAAACTTTTGACATTCTAGGAGAAGAGTATTTTAACAATGGCTCATAAAGTTCAAACAATTCGAATGAGATAGAACTGGTTAGTCACCCAATTGAAACTGTCACGTGGTTGATCAATGGATGATTTCAAATTATCATTAAAACAAGCGTAAATGCTGCCGGACACAAACTAGGGGATCGATTTAACATAAACGTAAATTAAACCCCACATTAGACACTTATTTGGGGTGTGGGTTAAAGATCTACAAAATCGTTCTTTCTAGACATTATAAGGAGTAAATACTTAATGTTCCAGCCATCTACTTCCATCGGTGCAGCCTGTATGCGCGACACATACATACAGAGATAGCCTGCCAGTCAGGCAGACCCACTTGGAAACTGGAGAAACCTATGATGACAGTTTTGCTGACAGTCTTGGTGGACGCTTTATAAAAGAATATGATTACATCCGTCCCCCGATATAACGCAGTTCACTATATTGTAGTTCGTGATATAAGGCGGGTGGATTAACATCTTTACATAGATGAATGAACGAATTTTTTAAAAAGTGATTCTCCCCGCCCCCTTAGGAGCTCAGATAGAGTGTAGATAAAGGCGCACGTGTGAAGGGCTCTCATAAATGCAAATATGTAAATATGCTGTTCTTAAATACTAACATGTGGTATACCTTGTAATATCTTGTGCCGTCTTTAGTGGTGGTGATAGTAGTAGTAGTAGTAGTAGAAGCAGTAGTAGCAGTAGCAGTAGCTGTAACAGTAACAGTAGCAGTAGTTGTAGATAATGTGGGCATATTTTATATCGTATATATATCTAATCTCATATGGGGATATTGGATATCGTTGGAAAGTAAAGTTTATGCTGAGAACAATTTACAAGCAAACCATATTCCTCAGAGCAAGTAAGGTTGAGCTACTTACAATCAGATGTCATGAAACATTGTTTTAAAACTAAACACTTGTATGGACTGATAGCTATAACATAGAGGAGTTAATTGAGTATGGATCAGCTCCAAAATCCAATCACTTCTTCCGTAGTCTACTACCCACGATTCTACACAAGTCCATTGACATTCATTGAGAACTATCGTGTGAACAGACAGAACCTTTGGAATTAGTGCGTGGTGCGGACAGTTAGATAGGCCGCATGGATCCACTCCAAAATTGCCTGATTTCTTTCGTTGTCTATTGCCCACCCTTTGACAGCATTCCATTGGCATTGATTGAGAAGAAGGATAACGTGTGTACAGACTGTAAAATATTGTAGATATTGAGTGCGGAGTAAATTGCTGTCAAAATAAAATAATAAAATAGCAAGATAAATGGACATCAGATAGTGTGTAATTCAATTTGATATTGAATAGTGGTATTTGTGACCGTTACATTCTTAAAAGTATATATTCACACCAGCGAACAGAAAATAAACAAATTCATTTTCTTATTCGCACCCCTCTCTACGAACGATACCAACGTACAGTAGGGTCGACCCTGAGTAGAGATACATGATCTGAAATATTACAAAATGATATCAATAAACTGAACATCCATAAAACTGACGTGATTTCCAAAGTGGATGTTACCACCCGCTTGAACCCAAAGGCAAGCGGGTCGGTAGGGGACGTTGGAAACAAGATGCGGTGAGGGGTAAATGAGCAAAGAATCCACCTCGATACCGTGTACGCATAAATGTTTATCTCGTATATATCGATTAACTTTAGACATACATACTTTATATTTTTAGTAATAACATACATGCCTAAATATTTTAAGAGATTATTAGACTTTAATTTCCAATATATCATATTTTACTGACTCTACGGGTGCTTATGAGATATAAGCTCTATGGTCCGAACAAGTTTGCGAAACAGTGATCTCAATGATAAAATAATAATACATCAAAAAAGAATTGATCAAAACAATGGAGTTAATATTTCATGGCACGTGCGAGAGTAAGGCTTATCTGGGTATGGTTGAAACACAGGTCCGGGACACTCCGCATCAAGCAGATGTCAGAGCCGGCTGTAATAGCATTTGTCTGCAGTGATCGTGCAATGTTTGAGTGCTTTACAGTTGACTACAACGTAATTGGTTTCATTTCCGCAGCCGAATTGATCGTCTATTAAATAGAACTCGACCTACAAGTCTTAACTTTCAAATTGGGTGGGATTGATTAGGACTGAACGTGGAGGAAGTGATTTGATTTCTTTTGTCTGTAGTTAGATAGTTAGTGCCTTCACGCTGGCGACTGCTTCAGCAATCCCTGGCAGCGCTCCACATATCACAAATCTATCTGCCTCGGTTGCGGTTTGAGATGTGTGAAATATACTTAAAGGCGACTAGACCCGGTGGCGTCCCTCACTCCATCCTGCGATCTGTCTCAAACGGAGTTGGAACTGGACTCGTAGAGTCCATTCTCCGTGACGTTAGCAGCTCGCAAACCCCATGTCTATAGTGCATATATTTGAAAACGTCCCCTTACCAAATCAGCTCTCTCAACAGTATTTACCTAGCTAGTGCCCGTACGCTGGCTACGACATCGGGCACCCCTGTTTCTCTTGTCTCAGCTTGTGATATGTGAAATCGTCATTCACTTCGCCATTATTGCCTGCGGCACCTGGTATTTCCAAGCGGTCCCCCATCTAGGTATTGACTCAGTTAGGGTCCGATACCCAGCAGCGACTGGTCGGCCCACCTAGAGGGTTTGGCCCCTCCGCACGTCAGGGTGAGGGAGAAGAGAGGAAGAA
This sequence comes from Architeuthis dux, assembly GCA_006491835.1. Taxonomy (NCBI): domain Eukaryota; kingdom Metazoa; phylum Mollusca; class Cephalopoda; order Oegopsida; family Architeuthidae; genus Architeuthis; species Architeuthis dux. The sequence goes on along the minus strand of VCCN01000420.1, from coordinate 6,641,594 downwards.
GAAATCTGATTCGAACGATTACCATCACGGTTAGCCATTCCATGAAGTGACCACTCGTTTAGAATTTTAACTGAAGCAGAATTCAATGCCTCAAAGTGATCCATGAACCGGCCAAAGCGAATCAAAGCTACCAATGGGAATAAAACGAACCCATATTTCCAATTGAAAATAATGAATGTTGTTGTCTTTCCATCCAACCATGTGGGAGATCCCTTTCTCCGGTATGGACAAAATGTCATGTTTCCCTCCACGGATCTTTCGCTCCCGTAAATGTGCAACCCAATGACGTGACGTCTGACATCATCGAGACGAAATAAAACTGGCATTATTCTACAAACCGAACCAGTGGCAAGCAATCGACTGGTGATTCGGCCATACTCAATGTTTTTTGGCAAAAGTAATGATGCAGTGGACTATTCATGGACTTGCAACATTTGAACATTTGAATGTTTGGACCAATCAAATTAGTTGTAGAGTGTTATTGTCTTTCAGTTGCAGTCACCACTTTTGCTTAATTGTCAGACAACTCGTCTTGAATAATGAACTTCTTATATAATACAGTGGGAAAACTGTTCAGAACATCACATGGATATTTGTACAAATCGAAAAATCTAGAAAATGTATTCAATGATGGAATGTAGAGTTCAGACGCGTTTAACTACATGAAACCACATAAACGGTCACCCATCTAGGTACTGACTAGACCCGGCGTTGGTTATCTCCGGTGATCGAACGAAAACTCACGTATCCGACGTGATTTGGCCATACTCAACGTTATTTAGCATTAGTAACGACGCACGCGGCTCAACAGTTATGAAAGGGGGAATAAGCAAGACATTGTTCTAGAATATAAATTCAAAATTTGAATGTCTGGAAGAATCAAATCAGCGTTGAGTTTTATTGTATTTTACTTCCAGTCACCACAGTTCTCGTAATTGGCAGACATGAATGAACGAATATATAAAAAGTTGAAAAACTTTTTCAGGACATGACCTGAATATGTTCTACCAAAATGAAAAGCCTAAAGATGTATCCAAATGATTTATTATTTATCCATGTATTCAGTCAGTGCGCTATTTAGTTGCTCGAACGTTGCCGTGAAAGATTTCCATGTTATCGTTCGTAGTTTTAAGGAATTCACGTCATTTCTTACGTTTGGGCCAATTGGGGAATGTTGGCAAACACTTTCTTATATCATCACAATTTTCTGTTTGAGAATGACTTGCTGGAAGGGAATTTGATCTTTACAAAGAACAGATCTGGTTAGTCAATCAATAGAAAACGTCAACGTCTTTTGGCACTGGGCCGTGTTGGGGGGTGATCGATTAAAGATTGGAAAACGGGTTGATCAAGTAATGCATTACTTCCCTCCCCTTTCGTTGATTGGTTATAGCACATAATACAGTCTGAATTTAAAAGAATCAAGTGTGAACACTGCTGGCAACAAACTAAGGGACCAATTTAGCATAACTCTTACATTGCAACATTCCCTAAACAATTTTAATGTGGAATTTGGAAAAACAAACGAAACGTTTTTTCTTGACATAATGACGAGAACATTTTAGAATTGTCAGCTCTCTGGCTCCATTGGTGTGGCCTGTACGCGCAACACATAGATAGATAGATATGTAGATAGATAGATAGATAGATAGATAGATAGATAGATAGATAGATAGATAGATAGATAGATAGATAACCGGTCATCCATCTAGCCAGCCAGCCAGTCAGCCAGCCAGTCGAACTTTAAAAATGAAGGAACATAGGTTGACAATTTTGGTGAGAGTTTTGCTTGGCGTTTTCTAAGGGAGGAATACTGTACATATCCATCAGTATTCTGTTTCTGACAGTTTACATGGGAGTTACGGCCAGATCGCACTGGGCATACCGGTTCTTGTATGATCACCGAAGTTAAACAACGTTGAGCCTGGTCAGTACCTAGATGGGTGACCAACTGGGTATACCAGGTGTTGTAAGTAGCTGGGGGTCAAGTAGAGTACCTCCTGTGGCGATCCCGTTACTCCTCCGAAAGAGGAGACTAATCTCTACACCACGCTCAATAAAACAGTTCAACCTGAACCCTCTGAACAATAGGAAGGGAGGGGAAGAAACAGGTTAGGTAGTTCAACAAGCGGGTAGACTGGAGAGGACTAAAAATAATGTTGCTAGAACTTTTTTTTTTGAGCTGGTCTGTCTGGCTGGCTGATATGTATATATAACGTGTACAGACCACAGCAATGGGGCTAGCGGGCTGAACATTTCAACATCTACTCCTTATTATGTTTAGAAAGTTTATGTTAGATTGATCCCTTATTTTATGTTCGGCATCATTCACGCTTGTTTTTTTTTTTAATTCAGACATTCTCTAAAAGGGAACGGTAGTCCAGGATTTTTGAAAACACTGTGCTGGAGCCAAAACGGTAATACAACGAACCCAATTTAGGTTTTGATCAATTGAATCCTACTATAAATGTAACATTTCCGAAATAAATAATGATAAAGGGCAGCATCATGAACAGTCTCGGAAATAACTGTATACTGTGCAACTTGGTCAGTCTAACATGTGTACAACAAGATATGAATCATCATCATCATCAGCCGTTTCGTTCTCATCTCCTTCCATGACGACCTACCTTGTGCTAACCTCTGCCAACTCCGGCAAACTGTTTCTATCTCGTCCCACCACTTTGTATCTGGTCTTTTCTTACTGCGTTTACTGTCCCAAGTATTTTCCCCCATCTATTGTCATCTCTTTTTGATTGGTGGCCAGCCCATCTCCATTTTTGCTGCTTAATTAGTTGTATAATATCATTCAATATAGGCATGCACATACGCATATGCTATAACCATGCCACGATATATAACAACACCTAGTGATATTTCACCAGAAAGTAACTACCACATGAAATACACAGCTCTATTCCATTCCATCTTGTCAAGGCTCAACAACGACATCATATATTTTTAAATGCTGGCTGGCACAATATTTTCCAACCTATCAAGTGCGTATCTCTATTCATTTTATCTCATAATAACCCCGCATAGCGCTGTTACCTTTAGTATTACACATTTTAAGAACGTTAAATTAGATATTACGGTACACTGACAATTTACCATTCCAACGTGATGCAACATAAGTCTGTTCTTAAGATGGGCAAATATATTAGTTGGATTCAAATCTTAATTGAATTTGATAATTTTAAGCCTATCAGTTTGAAACAAATTTGATGGCTATTGGAAACCTGAAATCTTTATAAATTCAGTAAATTTCTAGACATATTCTACTATACCCATGCCATCAAGCATGTATTTCAATAATTTCGCGATTGCTCGCACTGTACTTTAAAACTATCAAAACATTGCTGTACATGTTCCTGTGTATGTTAACCAGAATGAACATGGATATGTTTCGCATTTTCGAAAAATGAAGAAATAATGGAAATATCTCTTCTATTACCAGTTCACATATATCTCCCATGGAAAATGACACATGTTACAGACATAAATCTATGCAATCTCGTGGCACATTATCTAAGTAGATAGACATGAATGAATATGACGCTTAACGATTTGTATTTCGTTGTATTGAGATAACTCATTCTTTGAGATTATCAACCGTTAAAAGACGAAAATAGAAGCAACCGTAGACTGTCCTCACATTCAACGTATCTTTTATGATAGAAGATATAAATAAAACCTATTTAAATGACAGAATAGCATTGAGTCTTATGGTCAATAAAATAAGTGTACAAAGATACAAAGACACTAAATTTAAAACTGACACAGTTTCCAATGTTCTTCCATTACTAAGAACTTGGCCAACCTACTTTGCATTAGAAAAGTCCGTCGGAAATAAACTTGGACCGATCCTAAAAACATTTTAGTACTCGATTCACTATTATCTCTTAATGCATCACAATTACCAAATAATACTAACCCATGATTACCGCTATATTAACTACACGGGGTGTGAGTGGCAGAGTGGTTAACGTCATGGAACATGGGATCGGCGAACCGAGTTCAAACTCCGGCTGATACTGTCTGTGTTCACTTCGGACAAATGCCCTTAGGAAGGGCTTGAATCCATGTATCTCCCAATCAATGGTTAAAGTAGCCCAGGGTGAAGCGAATGACGCCGTCTCGGGTGATTGTCACTTATTAGTCTATTTCACATATCGAAAACGGGACGAATAAATAGTAATGTGTTACGTGGTGTAGTGGCAGCTGAAACCGTATCAGCGTAAGTTGAGTTGTCATAACAACACATAAAAATTGAGATGCAAGTGAAAACGCGGTCAAAATAATACAATATTGGATTACAATATTCCATTTAATTCAGTTGAATGTTTATCTGATGCAAGGATTTGTCACGTGCTTTCATGTATCCTTCATGAACACAAGGAATGCCAGCGTTTGCAAGACTCACATATTTGAACGTCAGAAGAAGTGGCTACTTTTCTGTTCATCATTTGTGTCGATTTATTTTGTTTTACAACTAAAAGCACTGGTAATTTCAATACAAAGAGTATATTTCTAAATTAACATTCCTATCTTTTCTTTTCAGAAAGTAAATGTTATCGTTTTCAGACGTGGATCTGTTTCAAAGTATGCCAGGTATATTAATTATTACAGCAGTAGAAAATAAAAAATAGCTATATTAGAAAGCAGAGTCCTTAATTATGATCTCAATATTTCAATGTTTATTTCAGTATGTTATGTTTTATTATAGAGAACAATATTGAACTATTGGTACATACATTTCTGCATGTTGAATATAAATGCCTATTACTGTATAACCAAGAGTCCGTTCGGTTTTTGTCGTTAGATGGTGTTGGGGACCTTTAACAGCGTTCATTAAAAAAGACCGCTTTCATCTTATTGCTGTCATATCAACTTGCATGTATTTATACACAAGATTCAGTCAAAATGTATTGTTATTTATTGGTTCTGGTGTTGAAGATGGAAGGGAATACAATCATTGTTGGCCTGTTTCTTTGTATGAAGAAACATAAAAACTGACTCGAACACAACAGAAACATGTTTGCCGTTTATGGAGATAAAAGAGTGAATGATCTAAGTGTCAAAGGTAGTTTGGGAAGTTTAGGCAAGAGGGTTCTCAGTGCATGTTGTGTAAATGAATTGTATTCTTTTCATTAAGACCATACTGTAAAAACTGGAAACAATAATAATACAATGGTGTAATATCTTGTGAATACGGAGGATGAGTCAAAATGCCCAAGCCAATGTGCAATAATTGTATTTGTTTACCAAAGAAACATGCGGTCTAGCGTTCATCCTTATAAATAGTATGCCATCTTAACTGATTCCGGAAACTTTTGATTGAGTGTTATCTACACTTGGTCTAATTCGGACCAATACTTGTTCGACCCAATCGTCTATGTGATATGCATGTTGTCCACATTTCTAATGCAGACGAAATGGAGACTCCATTGACCAGTAAGTAAAATCCAAC
>VCCN01000420.1:6589399-6600851 GCA_006491835.1 Architeuthis dux | reverse complement strand
ATTCCACCTGTTCTGATTCTTTTCAATTTGCTACACTTACCATTTCAATGAATTGAATGCAATTGTTCTTCAAACTTTCACAACTGTCTAATATTTTCCTTTGATCTTTTTTCAGTATCATTACTGTCCCATACTAGGTGTTGCATTTCGTGTATGTATTACATATGCACATGTAACACCTATTACGGGACATTGGATGAATTGAGTGAATTTCTTCTTTCAAAGATTTACAAATGTCTAATATATTCCTCTGATGTGTTTTATGTATCAGTGTTGTTGCTAGAGCAGCCAGTTAGGTGATAAGCTTTCTGAAACTATACCTTTCAACCAAACTAATTCATGAACAAAAATGGTCGGATTTGGTCTAAAGGTTTTCAAATGTTGGAAGGTTAAGCCGTCTGTAATATTTGCTTAAATCGTCCATGAATGAAACCACTGTCACACAATAGTATATAATTGTCTTAACTGATATTTCTATTCATAACATACCATTATTAGTAGTAGAAAGAACAACATCGTTGTCAAAATGTCCAAGGATAATAGAACGCTAATTTGTTATTGTAATATCAACAATGAGTATTTTCTTAAAAATTGATTTCATAAAAACAACAGTCCTGGTCAGTCTCTCAATATAAACCGTCGCGTGACCAACATCTTTTGGCAGCATAACGTGTTGGGGGAGGGTGATCAATTAAAAGACTGAAAAAAGGGGTAATCAATGATTAATTCCCTCGCCTTTTTCTTGGGTGGTGATCACTAAAACATTAAGCGACCGATTTAGATAAAATTATATTGTAAATCGACCCCCCAATAAAAACAAAGGACACATCGTTTTGTTAGAAATAATAAGGAGTGGATATTTAAATTGTCAACCCTCTAGCTCCATTGGTGCGGCCTGTGCACGTGACACATACGTACATATCCATCCAGGCAGACACACTTGAAAACTGAAGAAACCTATGTTGACTATTTCGATAGTTTTGATTGACAGTTTCTATTAATATAACCCTAATATGTTGATGTAATATCAACAATGATTATTTTCTTAAAACTTGATTACATAACACATACCCAAAATAGAAAATCACCTTTTTATTGGAAATCGGTTATTTCAACACAAGGAAACAAAAAAAGTGCATCCCCATGTTGAAACATTTGCCGAGTCATTGACAGAAGTATCGATAGCAGATAACTTGACGTGTGTAAATATGCATAAATGCCTAATTTATAAAAATATTAAACTTCAATTTTCAATGTATCATTTTTGACCGACATTACGGGGGCGAGGCGCTGGTAAAATATATGCCCTAAAGGAGTGCGGTAGATAAACTCTGATCTAAATCATTAACGATATTTTGTTGTACTACTAAGTTAACCATTGGTCACAAACTGGTGCTTAGTACGAAAACTCGCTTATCATCTTAGATACTCCTAAACTGTTACCCCTCTAAGTTTTGATCTGACTGGACGATGCTTAGCTCCATTGATTACATGGAACTAGTGATATCAGCATATTTTTCAGGGTTATTCTAAAGCGTAGCAGACTTCTACTGCAAGCATTACATCACCTCGGTTGGCCATGGCATGTAAACTCTGGGTTTAAAGGGTGGGGTCGGTCACACGCACACCGCACTGTTATAACTTCATCGCTCAGACCTGAGGGCTATTCCAAGAACCTCTCCCGCATAGGCCTAGCTGGCCACCAGAGGGCCTGCAATAAAAGCGCAGAAACCGCCTAAATCTCCGTTCGCAAAGACAAGTCATGATGCCGATGATGATGATGATGTTGATGATGATGATGATGATGATGATGATGATGATGATGATGATGATGAACGTATGTGGATACAAATTAGAGATCATGCCGATGTGTATCAGGGTTTCAAAATCAAATATAGATTTTAGAGCTAAATTTGCAAGAAGAAGAAACTAAAAAGGAGTTAAATACAGGCTTGTCTCGATATATCGCGGTTCGATATAGCACATTTTGCCTATAGTATAGCCCACTCGTCCAGAAAAGCGCCAATACAAACAGAATTTCATCCAAAGACTGAATACGAATTAAATATTAAAATAATAAGTGCATGATGTTTTAAACGCGAAACATCTTTTACCTACTTAATGTTCGGGAAGTATTTCATGAATGAGAAAATAGGATAAAACAGTTAGATGAATTAGATAAATTGAAAATGGGCTCAGTTAGGAGTTAAAATCTAGATACAGGCTTATGTGAACTAAATGCACTAAAAAGGAGCTAGCTCTAGCTCCGAAAGAGCTAAAATGGCAACCATGATGTGTCGATTGTTTAGAATCGATGAGACATTGATTGTAGTCATGTTATCCCCGAAAGATTTTTGCTTGAAACCTGCCAAGTCTAAACCAGATTATATAGAAAGCGTCGTTTTGTTCGTATGAATAGATAGCAAAGAAGAAAAAAAAAGGCTAAGCTGGTGTCGTCGGCCAATGATCAAAGGTATTTGCTTTAAAATATTTTTTTCTGGTTTTTAGTTGTGGGTTAAATCAATTAACAAGTCAACTCTCTCGGAGGAATTGGTTACATGTTTTTATCACTCGAAGAGAAACACACCTACGCATGGGGAGCCGACACACATACTTATATACACCTCCCACGCCCAGACCTGGCAGCACGCGTGCGCACACGATGATGATAATAAAACCCTCTTGACGGCAAGCGTATACACAGGTGGTAGTCTCCATAAGTGCGTGCATATACACAGTAACATTCCCATGCGATGATAAGATTGACGATGATGAATGTGGTGGTGGTATTGATTTTGATGATGATGATGGTGATGATGGCTGTGATGCTAATGATGATGGCGATGCTGCAGCTGATGATGCCGATGTCGCTGCTGCTGGTGATGCTGATGATGCAGTCAAGTGTGCCAGCCCGCCTCTACTTGCTCGTTTGTCGGAACAGAACTTTGGTTGATTTAATTGCATGGGCAAAAAGCACGCTTGACTTGTGACCCAGTGCACCTACATCTATCTTGACAACACCACCGTCGCCCTCACCCACAGCCGCCCCCATGAAAAACAAATACACAACCAGCTTTCCCTCTCCCCCATCGCAAACCTTTCTCATCAGCTTATCTTCCCCCGCCCAGTCTGCACCCACCCATCCAATCACTGAATGTATTGATTGTACCTCTTTCTTCTTCCACTAATTTGTTTATACGCTTTTTTCTGCTATCACACGGACAGGTTCTTTTCTCCGTTTATTGCATTAATATATGCTCTCTCTCTCTCTCTCTCTCTCTCTCTCTCTCTCTCTCTCTCTCTCTCTCTCTCTCTCTCTCTCATCCTGTCTCTTCCACGTACCTTTATTTACTTTTCGTCTTTCTTTTCTTCCTTACTTTCTTTTTTCTTTATTTTTCTTTCTTTCTTTCTTTCTTTCTGTTTTTCTCTCTCTGCTCATTCCTTTATCACAGTCAAGCTTTGACAATTGCTACGTCTATTTACACAAATGCATGTATCAGCATAATGTCGACAGCCTGACAAATGCTGATGTAATTACGATACGATAAAAGTGACTCCGAAAAGTAGTCTTAAGACAGCCAATCGTGTTATCGACAATGACAACCTCTCTTCCTCGAAATTAAAAAGAGGAAGCCTTCACAAGATCGCCAGCGGCACTATATTGGCCCGCACATAGTCCGATGACACGGGGAACCCTAATAGACCAGGTGTGTTGTGCAGAGTTGCAAGAGAGTGCTTAATCATCTTTCGATGCCCGCCTATTGCAGCTCTCCTCTGCGGTTTCTCTCCACTAGACTTCACTCTTCCACAACTAACCAACATGCTAGTGGGACAGGGATTGGAAGCCAAGGTGCCCTTTGGTGCCATTTGCCTTTCCGAGATAAACAATCAGTATTGAGAAAGTACCTTTTTTTAATTCAAACAGTATTCATATGATGCCCATTCTCTTATCAGAACAACGATGATGAAAGTGTGTATAATACAACTAAATAGTATGTTTAATCTCAGTTTACGGGATTGCGGTGGTGCGAGTGGCATAGTGGTTAACGGCGGAGACAATTAATCCAAACTCCAGTCGAGGCGGTTTACATTCATTTCGCACTAATGCCCTTGTGAAATACACGGATCTTTCTCTCCCCACTCCAGCTATGGGTAAATTAGCAGGGAGTGGAACCAAATTCGACGTCTTTCCGGCAGTTCCTGCAGCCAAGCTGATGCCAAAAGTATTCTGCTCCGCTTTCATTTGGACAACATCAGCGAGGCCAAAGTCGGTACTCTGTCGATCGGTTATCCCAGATATCCACCCGCTTCGCCCGGGCTTTCAGTCTAGAGAGGTCACATCAGTGGCGTTCCATTGTCAACCAGAACGGTGGTCTTCTTCTTCTTCTTCTTCTTCTTCTTCTTCTTCTTCTTCTTCTTCTTCTTCTTCTTCTTCTTCTTCTTCTTCTTCTTCTTCTTCTTCTATTTCTGGGAGTTTCATATTTTAAAGTTTTAATGAGTTCCATCGAAAGCAGCTGAACCATTGTTATAATTAGTACTAGTTGGCCTTGTGGTGTCGTTTATAGTATATTATGATACCTGCCCCTCGGTCCATTGAGCATGCATGCCAATGTTGGTTGGGAAAATCAGACGTCATGTTCTTGTTTTTACGAAAGGGGAAGAGATGTACACACATACACATCCTACTCTGGGCCTACTACGACCGTTTTAGGCGCATGATGAATTCAACAGTTAAAAGTAATAAGTGATTCAACCGAGGCTCGACCATTGTAGAATTGGTTGGGCGAATCAGACTTTCAGTAGTAAATACACATAGATGGAAATCAGATTGAGTGAGAGCAAACGCAGACATCACACTTTTTCTTAAAACCATAGGTGAAACCTACACACATATACAGCCTCGTTGAGGCATATTGCAATCGATTTCGACGCTGGGTAAAGTCAAAAGTTAAGAAAAAGAACCGGTTCAACATAAAACAACCATTGTAAGATAATATACATAGATCCACAGCAATAACGAAGAGTTAGGGTGGCTTAACGCTTATCAGCGCGGAGAACAAACTCGGTAAACCGAGTTCGAATTGAGGCTGTTTACGATCAATTAATACAAATGCCATTGGGAAAGTCATGACTTTTCCCCTTCACTATCACCCCCTATCCTATATATTTCAAAATGTTGGCCAATGGAATGCCACGATTACTCACGGAGGAAAGTGTTGATATGTGAGCATTTGGGAAAACAGCTCACCTATAATTACCTCACCCGTCCAGGCGGTAAAACTGCTGTTATTTCCATTGTCAATCTTGACAGCGACCAATGCTGGTGATAAACAATAAATGAGAAGGAATATTGCATTGTAGTAAGCAAGTGTAATGTTTTTATCAGCAAACCACAAAATTAAGCTAGTTGGGTACTCTAACTAGCACTCTGACTTCATCCACTGTCACTTCTTGATCAGTTTAGTGCCAAGTGCATGAATGGATAAATACTTTCGAATAATCGATGAGCCTTGAGTTCTACGAGCTACATTGAGCTGTATGTCTTGTTTTGGTGCAGGGTCGCTTTTTGAGACCAGCCTCGTTTTGGAAGCAGAGGTAGAAGTTGTTGACATGGATGAGAGTGAAGTTGTTCGTGGGCGACACATAGTGAGCTGGAGTTATGTTTCAAGTAACCAGGAGTTTTTTGTTAATGTGTGTGACCAGAGAACAACAACGTTGCAAATATATGCAAAAACAGTCCAACCAGGATTACGCCGATATAATATAGGCGACAAGGAGAAGAGCAGATACAACGCTTATGTGGTTAACAGGATTACTCAAGACAGCCTATTAACAATGGTTACAACCTGAATGAGTTAGACACAGACGTGCTGTTTACAAAAGAGCTGACAGAAAAGAACTAAGGAAGACTACTACGATATGGGTTCAGTTTACAATGTAATCACATGCTAAAGTGGTATGTTCGTTTATGTCCGGCAGCGTTTACGCTTGTCTCTTTGAAAATCTGGATTTTTTAGTGATCACCGCGCAACAAAAGGCGAGATGCGTAACTTATTAATATATCATCTATTTTTCTAATTCTTTAATCGATCACCTTCAACACGGCATGCTGCCAACAGATCTTGGTCACATGGCGGTGTCTAGTGTTTTGTAGTCGTTGAAGAGTTGTCAGCAAGAACAGAACTTTCACAGGTTGAGATAAAAAAATATGAAAGGGAATTCAGAGAACACCAAAAGAAAATCTCAAACCTTTTAGCTGTCATGATTGCTTGATCTATCTCTGTCCAATGTTCTTAGAATCTTTAAAGCTGCTTCTTGTGGGTGAGTGATCTTCGATTAACCCTTCTGCCGGGTTCAATGTGATATATACATGTAGATATCAATCGATCAAAATCATTCTTATATAACTGTCTGGTTTGAAATATGTATCCAAGATAGTTAAATTCATCTCAGATAGAACAGGTAGAATCGTATCTTCTTATCAATCATAAATGTCAGGAGGATGATGTCACAAGGCAATAGACGAGCGACTAGTTTTACTGGCGAAAAAACATACTTGGGGTAATGTGTGTACCGTAATTCCATGCTTAGAGATTTACTGCTTATTCTATATAGCTCTCTTTTTCAGATATTATTCGTAATACATTTCGTAATGTTAAATGTCCTAAGTAAATAGAGAATGATAAAAGGCCGTACACTTTAGTTAATGTGCCATGTGTAGGAGAATAAACACATACACATTCACAACACAATATATTATCCGCATCTATTGATAGTTCACTAGCTCTGGAAAGTAGCTACCAGATGAGATACAGAGCACTGATCCATTCCATCTTGCTGAGGATAAACAACGACATCATATACTGTAAGATGGATGCTGTGCTATACGGTGCTGTTTCGTTTCGCGCTGCATTTTGTAAAAACGTTTCTAGAGCGTATTAGTGTAGTTTTAAAAAAAATGTATTTGAAACTACACCTACTGCTACGTGATAAACTCCAAGAGCTGGCTACAATAAAGCCTTATGATGCGAGGCATAGACAGTAATAGGTGTTATGTACATAATAAGACAATTTAAACCGAGAAATGATGTGTATCGTATAGTAGGTCAGACATTGAGCAATAATCTTAAATGTGGTTATTAACACGCGTAACTACTGCCATCTCTATATATATTATGTCAGTGTGTGATAGAGTGGAAAGAGAGAGGTGGACACACGAATATAGTCACTGCTGTACACGAATCCCTCCACCAGCACGGCGACCCCCAATCCAGTGTAAGGAATGGGCATGGGACGGGCAAAGGATGATTTCCTTTCCAGGGTAAAACGCTGTCCTTCACCATCACGGCAACCCCCAACCCACTCTCGGAAATTCGCATGGGACAGGTAAAAGAGTATTTCGTTGAAGAGTGAAACGCTGTCCTCCACCAGCACGTCACCCCCAGCCCACTGTGAGAAATGCGCACGGGACAGGCAAACGATCATTTCGTTGATGAGTAAAACGCTATCCTCCACCAGCACGCCAACTCCCAGTCCACTGTAAATGGGCATGGGGCAGTAAAACGCTGAATTTAAAGTATTTAACAAATTGAAACGAACGAAAGAAAGGGTGAAGAAAGGTGTGGAAAGTTGGACAATCACATTACATTGAAAGCAAAGAAGAGTAAAATAACATGCAGAAGATGAATAAAATAAAAGGTAAAGAAGAATCGAGTGAAGGAAAAATGAAAGAAACGAGAGAAAAAGAAAGACGAAAGAAGAAACGATTATGACATGAAACAAAATAGATAAGAAGGTGTGGATGGAGTGACAGATAACATTAAATAGAGTTTTAAACCGTGGAATTTCCATGGGTACTGTTATTAAAGTATGATAAAGATATACTGATAAATTATAACAAAAAAAGCAATTTTTAAAATGTTGCGGACATGTTTAATAAAATTAAGTAGATATCCTCCGCTTACGTATGTGTGGGCAGTTCTGCCTAGGATCAGAGTATGTGTGCACTCTGCCTAGACTCAAGACTAGAGAGCTGATATTTTAAACATATACTCCGTATTATGTCTAGAATAAAACTGAGTGTTTGCGGCGGGGGTCAATTCTCAATGTAAGTTGATGGTAAATTGGTATATTAACTATAACCGTGATATCGCTTGTTTTTGAAATTCAGATTTTTAGTGATGCAACAACAGGCGAGAGATGTAACTTGATCACCCGAACACGGCATGCTGCCAAAGGATGTTGGTCAAAGGACGGTTTCTATTGGGTAATTACCAAACCTGTATGAATTTATTGATCTTCCCATCACTCCTTATGTTTTTCTTCTTTAGTCGGAGAAGCAGAGTGCTTGTTTTACTTATTCTCAATTTCCATAACATTCATCTTTCTTCCGATGTTAATAAATTGCTGCCGGCCACAACGCAAAATGACAACTGACATGCTAGTCTCAGGATTCGAGAGAAAACGTGATATTGATTCTCGAACACCGATAAATACTCCTGAAAGTAATGTACATATATACCGTTTTAGATGCGCGAGCATCTTTAGTAGCGATGGCCATTAAAACAATGAGTTATATGATGTATTGTGACGTAATAAAAGAAAAACAAACATTCCTCTTTCTTCGCCCGGTTTCTCGTCCCTTCCGTTCTTATGAACGCTATGGACCTATTCAATTATGTTATGACCGAAAAAGTGCTTGGCATTCATAGAACTGGTGACTTTCGTCGCAGTTAAAAACAACAGCCGTATTATTGCCAATGGTCAGTTTTGCCAAGGCTACGAATGCTCCATTTATTGTGTCCATTCCGTGTACAATGAGACGTGATGAATAAACTACAACGACAGATGTTATTTATCCAACACTGCCAGAGTGAAGAGAAAATGTATGCCTTCGTATGGGTAGGGACGTTCCATTATTTTAGCTGGGTTATGATTAACGAGCTGCATCAGTCCAGAATGTCCAACTGCATGAAACATTAGGTGATTTCCAGGCCATTGGTCTAATTCTCAATCCAAACACCAAACTCTTAACCTGCGTGTAGAGAGAAGAGAGATACGTGTACGATATATATATATATATATATATATATAATGCTAGTCGGCGACATAATTTAGGTAAAAATATTTCCAGATATAAGTATGTATTCAGCGACGGTATCAGAAAAACTGCTCAATACTCCAGTGGTCACCCAAAAATATCATGGGAGAAGGTATATATATACCAATTCATGTAGTTGTTTCAAATCAGATTAATAAACGTGAAACCTGTCGCACACGCATAGGAGCAAATGCACGCAATCCTTACGGGAAAGATTTCAAAAAATCATTGTCGAATATCAATGAGGGAGAACGAAAAGCAATCCAGTGTTTAAAGCGGTTAACGTATTACAGCTTTTTTCAACGTTGCTTCATATTCGATATTTAGAGGTGCGGGGTAGCAAAACGGTTATCGGCACAGCAAACTGAAGTTTAAAACGGAATCTAGAGTTTGAGGAGATTCAAGGTGAAGTGGTTATTACTAATTTCTAGAATCTGGATAGACTGTTACGTTGAGCAATTGCCTCGTGTAAATGGTGCAATGGAAGTGAAGATAACGTGTGCTGGTCAATAAAGTCGATCGGTGGTTTGGCTGCATCACAATGTCCTTCCTCAAGTTACAAATGCGATGCAGTAAACGGTCATAGACCTTGAATGGCATATTCTTCAACAGTCGGCGTATTCTCCAGACCAGTCAGCTTCAGAGTGCCAATTGTTTCATCCCATGCAACACTCCTTATCTGGTCAGTGTTCAAATAATGTTGTGATGTCGAAAAGCTCTCTATGAAATCATCGTACACACACCGTCGTTTATGGTTAAATACACAATTTAGCCGGAAGCTTACATACGGACATATAACCAGTGAAGATATTGGATGACTGAATAATGGTGTTATTAATGTATGTGAATGAATGATTTGTTTGATACTTGAAACGTTTGCATGACTCTATAAGATTCTGAACCTCTTTACAATTCTCCATAAAACGTTGGGTGAATGTTTTATGTACATCTCAATTGCACACAAGTAGAAGGTCATGGGTTGCTCATAAGCCTTTCAAGCTTTCAAGGGAACGAGAAAGTTGTGCATCTATCCATACATACGTGTGTGGTTCCCGACAGTAAACCCAACCCTATGACATATTTTACCCCGGGGTGAGGCGAATAGAAAAAGATCCAATTTCCTCTGCAAACAGGAGCGAGTGATAGTGTTTTTCTTTCAACTACTGTACATCTTACTCATTGTGTTTGATCGCTGAAATTAAATACTACCTCCGACACATTGCATATATAAATGGTTATATACATCTAACAACTATGCAACATGTTCTTACTTGATTCTGGTAATAAGTATTATTTCTGATTGGAAAATGACTTGTTTCCCCTGGATACTTTGCTTTTGTGATAAGAACATTGCTATTTTGTAATTTAACTATATTGCCTAAGACACGGAGGCTGTCCCAAAGGCAGCGATAGTGAGGCAATTTGGCAACACCGCTTTGGAGACCCACATCCCTGACATAAGACATTACAAATTAACACACACGACCCAAGAACAAAAATCAAGTAGCACGGTGTAATCGCCAGCGATAATGTATGGTCGGTACATGGGACAGGTTGAAGCAGTTGCTTTCATTTTTGCTCCCACCACTTGATGACGGCACCGTTAGCCCCATTTTGAGCAGAAACAGTTCCGCCATTTTTCCTCTAATTTTAAGTCTTTTTCTTAAGTGTTTTTTCCGAAAGTTTAAATGCTTATATAATAGCTTAACTATTGATTCAGTTTTAAACGACTCATGCAAAGGAAGTATCTTTTCCCTAGTAACCTTTAGTCATATTTGCGTTTTAATGAATTAATCGCATGAGTTACAGCCATCTAAGTGAAAGGTGGACCAACTAGCGTCGCTCTCCTCTATGTCATCATGTTATACCATCATATGTGATATTATTTAAGCGTAAGAGTGGTATATCATGTTATGTCATCTTGCATCAGGGTGTGTCAGATTATGTCATGATGCATCATGTCATGTTATATATGAATATAGTACTGTCGAAAATAGTACTGTCGTATATCTCGAAGAACCGCTCACTCAGTTGGGTTAAATCATAGATAGAGGAATGGCAGCTCCATCAGCCGACGTGACAATCTAAGAGTCCCTGGGAGACGGGCAAGACGGAGAGACAGATAAATGGTTTCATCATGCTAAAGCAGCGTCTCCGACCTTAATTGCTCGGATGAAAGTCCGTCAATTGGTATGACCTCGTGAGATTGAGCGATTGTACTATTAATCCGATGTGAGAACGGTTCGAAGATAATTCTCAATCTAAATAAACTTGTTCTTGAAATCGCGGGCACTGTTTAGCTCGTACAACATTCCCCTTAACCTGCGTGTAGAGAGCATAGACATGAGTGGG
>VCCN01000420.1:6435261-6447467 GCA_006491835.1 Architeuthis dux | reverse complement strand
TTTTTGTTTTAATTATCTTTCTTCTCTGTTTGATTCGTTTTAATGTTGCTTTAGAATATTCACTGGATTAGTGTTTACATTTGTATTGCTTACCATCTCTGCTGTTTCCATAATTATATTTGTCGAACCATTACTCTTTCCCTCTATGCCACTGTCGTTATTTCACAAGGCCCGTAATATATTCTTTATCGCTACTCTGAAGTTGCTAATGTTCTATCTCCATCTTATTTGGGCATCTCTTTTTAAGAATAATGTCATTCCTTTAAGTTTTAAAGTTAGATTTTGTTCTGCACGCTACCATTCTATGATATATTCATATGACTACGTTGTTTATAACAATAACGTATTTAATGTTATTTATCTGGTCAGTTAGTATGAAGTCGATTCCGTTTTGTTGTTGTGCCATTTGTGCTTTTCCAAGTCCACATCCGACCTTCCCGTTTTTGAAAGAATGTATTAATTATCTGTAAACCGTATATTGCTGAGGAATTTACTAGCATGTCACCTCTCTCATTCCTCCGGTCTATTCCATATGTTCCTACACTAGCTTCAACAAATTCTCCTTGACCTACCTTAGCATTAAAATATTCCATGCGTACTGTGTAGTTAGTCTTCTCTATCTTACTGATGTCGTCGTATAACACTTAAATCTCTTGGACAGAACTTGTCGATGTTGGCCCGTAGATCTGGATTACGTTTAGTGTGTATCTTTTGCTTAATCTAGCTGTTATCCAAGCTATGCTGTCTGATATGCTGTCAACATTCATAACGTTAATGTTATTATTGACTAAGAATACTACGCATCTGACCTTTTCTTGCTCTCTCCCTGTGTAGTAGAATAGGTGGTTACTTACCTTAATCTTTAGAAGGTTTTCTACTTTTCGGTGGGTTTCGTTTATACCTACGATGTATCAGTTGATGTTGTCCAATTCCATTGTTTATTGGTTTAGTCTATGGTCCTCAGTTATTCCATAATAATAATAATAATTGGACCTTTAGTAGCCGATGATCCAACAGGAACGCTACTATATTTATATGGTTAGGCTGTCATATTGGATCTGGGAAGGTGGTGACTAATTTAGCTCACCAGTTGCCAGTACTTTCTGGTGAGCATTTGGTTTGATGCCACCTTATTCGGTATATTCGGTGTGGCCCTATATATCTACAGTGGGCATCTATGGTACACGCCATATTAGACGGTACCCCATATATCTATGGAGCCTTCCCCATCCGCCACCTGTGGACGTGCAGGATAGCAGGGAGATCATGCCGCCTCCAAATTGGCGATGGCTGGCTTGAAAAAGATACTCATAAGTTGTTTTTGTCTTTGTTATTTCACAATAGCACTTTACACATGAGATTATTTTTTTCCAATAAGAATTGTTTTTTTTTGCGTTCATCGGGGGTGGGCAGGTTACCTATACTTAGCTGAGCGGATTTTATTCGTTTATTCATGTCGGTCCCTTATTTCTTTAAGTCTTGAATTAGTATCCACGGAGAGGCCATGTTCCTTTCTCTTCTCTTCTCTTCATGACGTTGTGAAGACAATTTATGTCAACTGCCAGTGCCTAGAAGAGAGGGGGTGTCTCTGTATTTCCAACTATCATGTTATGTCGGGGTGGGGGACATTACTGATTTGTCCATTTCTTTTTGTCTTTTTTAAATAAATGGAACACGGAGACATTTATCTAAATAATACAATTATGTTTCAAGGATAAGCTATAAAACGAATAAATATTGTTATTACAGGGTACTCATAGAATTGTAGAAATATGTGTTTTTTACTATTCACTGGGGAACAACGGAGAGGCCATTTTTTGTTTCTCTTCTCTTTATGACGTTGTGAAGACAAGCCTATTTCAAGTATATATTACATTTCTTACAGTTATTCGCTCAACCCAGCCTGGAGTCTGCTCTTTTACCTCTCCTTCTCACCTTCCTTGTCTGGAGAACTTAAAACAAACACTGCATATACACTGTGTTCTCTTTTGCTATAACAAGATGGAAACTTTTTGTAATTCACGATTGAGCTATAGAAGTGCAATGACTGAAATTCCTGCCAACCACAGTAAATGAATATTTAGAGATAGCGTAAGTCGTTGTATGACTGTACACTGGAACAATTCGTCTGATATGTTATTTGTACATTCTGCTCAAAAAGAAGACGTATACAGCCTCATTATCGATTGTCTGTCTACCTCCCTTCCTCTCTATTGTTATATAAATTTCATTATTTGGTGATTTAGTTTGAAGACATGTCCAGAAAATCTAATTGCGACCATCGACTACATTGACTGGATGGGCAAATGTGTCACTTGGAGAAAAGGATGGAGGGTGTGTCTCTGTATTTTCAACTATCATTTTATGTCGGGGGGAGGTAGAAGGCATTACAGATTTGGCCATTTAAAAAAAAAATAAATGGAGCATGGACACATTTATCTAATAATACAAATAGGTTTCAAGAATAAATCTTTTAAAAAACGAAAAGCAAAAGAGGCTTGCATTAAAGGATAAAAATGGCAAAATTATCAAAAATCAAATTATCAAAACAAACTAGCAAAAGTAACTGAAAAATACTATGACAACTTATACGCTTCAAAATAAATATAACACACACTAACATATTAGATACTAATAACATCCCATATATAACAGTAGAAGAAGTATTATTTGCTCTAAGAAATAGGAAACTCGTAAAGCCCCAGGCGAATAAGACATAACGACAGATCTTCTAGAAGATGCAGGAGAAACATTTCACAAAGGACTAGCACGGCGATTCACACAATGCATAAGAGAAAGAAAAGTTCCTAAAACCTTCAGTCTAGGAATAATAATCCTACTCCACAAGAAAGGAGATAAGCACGACCTTGGCAACTACCGCCCTATTACACTATTACCTACCATATATAAACTATTCACAAAAATAATCACAAACAGATTAACAGGCACTCTAGACGAAAAACGATCACGCGAGCAGGCAGGCTTCAGAATCGGCTACTCAACAGTAGATCACCTACATACTATACATCAACTAATCGAAACGTCTTTAGCATACAACAAATCCCTCTGGTTGGCCTTTGTAAATTATGAAAACGCATTTGACTCGGTAGAACACACAGCAGTCTTCAACGCAATGCGATAACAAGGTGTTAACGAGAATTACATACAAATCATCCAAAACATATACGAAAATGGCCCCGCAATAATTAGACTACATACAGATACAAGCAAGATAAATATAGCTAAAGGAGTAAGACAAGGGGATACAATATCACCTAAACTATGTACAGCGACCCTTGATGGGATGGGAATACACATAGTCGGAGAATACTTAAGATTCGCCGATGACATTTCCATGATGCCAGAAGCATCCGAAGAACTACAAAACATGTTAACGGATCTAAATAGGGAAAGTAAAAAAAGTAGGCATAAATATGAACAGAGCAAAGACAAACGTAATGACTGCGAAATAAAACGACGCATAACTATAGGTTGCAAACATTGGGTATGAATATAGTCATTCTGAAGATCACCTTGTCAATGTGCCTAACGCGTAAAGTATACACCGGTTGTATAATACCAGCCATGACACACGGATGCGGAATATGGAAATTAACAAAACTAGCTGAAGACCAGAGTGAAAGATATTATACAAATAATCAAGAAGCAAAAATATATATGGTTCGTTTATCTAGCAGAAGAAAGGACAACTGATTGGGTGCCCATGGGACAGCAAACGCATTAAGAAAAGACCAGACCCAAGTTGGCGGAACGAGATAGAAAAGGTTTGCCGGTAAGACGTGGCGGAGGTTAGCACAAGATAAGCCATCATGGAAAGTGATGGGAAATGCCTTTGTCCAGCAGTGGACTTATAACGGCTGCTGCTGATGTTGATATATATACATGATATTTCTTTATTGATCCACAACTAGCTGTACAACTGGTTTCACCTTCTGGATTATTCAGGTGGATCAACTTGAATAATCCAGAAGCTGAAACCAGTTGTACAGCTTGTTGTGGATCAATAAAGAAACATCATGTATATTACGGCTCTACCCCAGGTATTGCGCATTCTAGGGTGGAGGGGGTTAAACGTTCATCATCAACAACCCTCGTCTTCTTATTCATAAAATTTGAATTATTTTGTTTTCAAAACTGTAACTCAAGAATTTCCAAATTTAAATATTGCGGCTCTTGACGTCCATGTCATTACCTCTTTTTAAATCAAATTAGCTCCATCCGTGCTATTTATAATAATGCTTTTCGTGAACGTGTACAGTATCTCTAATGAGTAGACCCCTAAGACTTGTTTTATAGAAAGTTAATGAAAGAATGCATACTATCAGACATCGGTATAAAAGACATCCGTGACTAAATTGCTATGGTGCCACCGGCAGCAAGTGAAGGACTTCACACACAAGCCACGTTGAAGAAGCGAGTGACCATTATGTCTTCTCGGCTCCATTGATAGGATCTATAGTTGGTTATTTCTTGTTCAC
This sequence comes from Architeuthis dux, assembly GCA_006491835.1. Lineage (NCBI taxonomy): Eukaryota > Metazoa > Mollusca > Cephalopoda > Oegopsida > Architeuthidae > Architeuthis > Architeuthis dux. Next base: position 6,442,968 of record VCCN01000420.1, on the reverse strand, counting down.
TGTTCTTTGGAATTGCCTCCTGCAAATAGATATCGGGCAAGCGAGCGAACACGAGCGAAAATGTAATTCATACCAAGTGAATTACCTTTAAGAGCAGGTTGAGAGATAATGACTAACCTTTTGCTTTGTGATCGAAAGTGACTTTCTTCGCCTTGATGTATCTTAACGGAAAGGAAAAAGAAAAAAAGAGTTAAACGTATATAGGATTTCCATTCAGATGATGTAACCTTAAATTTCGATTCCGGGGCATTCAATTCTATTCTAGCGGATTGTTGTTAAGAGGACTGTCTTTCTTTCCTCTGACGGATTTTGATCTCACTTCAATGCATTATTATTATTCCCGTATTTGTACTTGAACCTGCTTGTATCTCCTTCGACCAATGTCCACTTCACAATGGAACCCGGTCTATCGATGCGGCGATAATTGGACTCTGTTTACTTATTAGATTACCATAGACTCTGTCAGTGTCAGTTGATACTTGAACGACGCCGAATCCTTATCTAGATCTGGATGTCCTCCATCGCTGAGAAGATCATTGGACTCTATTTACTTATTATTTTACCCTAGACTCTGTCAGTTGTTATTTGAATATTTACTTATTAGTAATAGACAATGTAGCTAATACTTAAAGACGAATTATTACATCACAGAATCCATACTTGGATCTGGATGTCCTACGCCTCTCTCCCTTTTAGCACAGATTTACAACCTCTTTGATCTACATGGAGGTGAGATTCAATATTCAATAAGATTAGTCATTCTGTTTAATTCTCGTATTACTCTGTGGTGTTTCTCTTATAAGTCATTTAACTCTCTTATTGCTCTTTTTGTAATTCTTAGTCTTATTTTTTTTAAAAACATCTCCTGTTAGCATTTATTTTTTCACTGGTCCTAATTCTATGGCATAAACCACTCCCTTAAACAAAATAAAAATATACTTTCATTCTATATCTTTCCACCTTTTGATACTTTCTCTGCTAGCTGTTTACATTTACAGGGATCAGTCCAATGATGAAGAAAGCCAGGGCACTGGAAGTGGAATTTATTTTAATGGATGATATTGTCTAATTTCCTGCCGTCATGGTAGACATTGTGTTGCTTAGGATGATTGCCATCAACATACGCTGAAGAGCCAGGTGGTTTCGCACGGTTCGTCGTGACGTTGGGCGGCCTTGTAGTTTATTCGGCGGAGGAGTTTCACCGCTTCACCAAAATGAGTGATATTATACTTGGTTAGATTCCGACACTCGCCCTATATAATAATTATAATCCGATATCCAATGCTGGTTTGCGATATGTGAAATAGACAGAGGCGACAAACAACCGGTGGCGTCAATCACTTCACCTTGTTCTATGGGTATAATAGCTCAAGGTGAAATGAGTGACTACAATTATTGGATGCAAGGGCAGTAGTGCGAAGTGAACACACATTGTCTGAGCCGGAGTTTGAACTTGTGGTGTGCTACCATGGTGAGTTTTGATCGATGCATAATTGTTGCACCCACAATCCCGGACTTGTTTGCGCGCCGGGTGTATTATCGCTCGTGTCATCTGCATCTGATGAGAAGTCGTTGTGTTTGAAACGAATCGTCGGGAACCAAAACGGCAGCTGGAAGTGAAGCTCTGAAAGGGAACACCGGATGCATTCTCGATATGAACAAGTACAAAGTCTGTTTTAAAAATAAACAATAGTAGTTTATTGTCCTTCTCTTGTCAATATACCGATGATCTTATAACTGCAGAGTCCGGACAGCTAACATGCAGTTCGTTTCCATTTTGCATACGAAATTTAGGAGGCGAGCCGGCGACTCCGTGCACTAAAGCTGGGCAACGGTCGACTGCTCTGGTCTTAGCTTACTACTATCTCAAAGATCCTATCTTTTCATATTCGGGTACAATCCCGAAACACATATGCACATATAATTACATACATATGTAACTATGTATATGCACACGTATTGGACATCCGAAACACACAGCCACACACATGTTATATATACTAACACTTTTTTATGATAAAAGACACTGGTGTTCTCATCGGAGGCTGACTGGGGGTCAAGTGTTCTGACCTCTTCCACCCCCAGGCTGACAGCTATCGTCGTCCGTGGAAGAAGTAACCCAGCATACACACACACTTACACACATACATGGACAGACACATACACATACGCCTATAGTTAAATCTTACAGCGAGAACGAGAACATACGCTTAAACACTTTAAGTGTATACAACATTTAGAGGATCCCAAATCCCTTAGACATATGTCTTACATGTAATCTATATTGTAACACCCCCCCCCCACACACACACACATACACACACACACACCTCCAAAATATCAGTTATTCAAGTTAATAAAAAGAGATTTCAATTTCTCGCCAATAGCTGTATCCGAATGTTCTATGTTAATTCCATTGTCCCATTCAGCAAAACATTTCCAATAATGGCTCGTGGCTCCAAAAACTAGAATTGCCAATTTTCTCGTTTATAACGATTTCATATTCAATTGAATCAACTGTTTAATGTTGCAAATATCTGGAGCATTGAAACATAATTTAATTTCCTCAAGGAAAACATCCGCAGTATTTGAGAAGTAGTAATGTACACACATATTTTATTCTTATGTTGCTTTTTTACGAGGAATTATTGATTTATCTTTGTTTATAAACTGTCGGGCACGCCTGGTAGTGCTGTGCCCATGTGAGTGGATCGGCCGTTTGCACAGATCTGTGTTAATAACATCTACGTCATCCCGTAGAGAATGTTATTCTGAGTTACTTTTTGTATTACACCAAGTCACGACTAGATACAACGTTTTGCAAATTTTAAAATTATTTTACTTGATTATGCTTACACTGAATACTTTCGGAAATGAACGGAAACAGCCGATGTTGAACTCGTTTATTAAATACACGTCAGGTCAATTTTTTGGATTTTATGTTCATGCAAGAATCAACATATACATTACTCTGTTACTACCACTGTGATAGGTCGAGGTGTATATGTACGGTTAGGGGTGGTTGGATCGGGCGGTTTTCAGCTACCTTCTGTAGACACATCACGGGTAGCTAGAATGTATATGTATATTGAACGGGAAGAAACGGTTTAGTTTAGCATTACATTTACATTGTAAATAGAGATCCCCTCCAAAGCCCTTTAAATTATTTTTTTTAGAAAAAGCAACTACACCAATTTCTTCCCCGAGGTCCACTAAGCATACATCCCAATTTCGGCTGTGCTACGCCAAAGTTGCACCAATGAACGAAATGTAAGGGTTCAGTTTCTCAGTATAATTACCCTTAATCTTTTTTTGTAAAACCAAATACTCCCAGTTCTTCCCCTATGTCCACTTAGTATGCATACAACATGTGTTTGCGTTGCGCCAATTTTTAAATATGTGGCACAATCACAGATATATCCAGTTGCTTTATATCAATATAGATAGACCAATAGATTCGGAATATTTCTTTGTATTTATTTTAGATTTTATCGGTAAACGACATTTTACGCTGTTTTATTGGAGGCAAGTGGAGCATTACAGGCTTATTTATTTGATATAATTTTCAATGTAGAATTATTTTATCTGATGCAACTTTAATAGCTATCGATGTCATCTACAAGAAACGGATATTTGCCAACTGAAACCTGTTAAATATGAATGATGGGTATTTTTATTTGACATTTTCGTTATTGTTTAAGATACGCGTGATAATGTTTAGGGGTGTCGAATAATCATAGGTTCATTAAGAAAATCAGGGGAGATAATCAGCAAAGATAAGAATGCGAGTACTGCTCCTAATTGTATGAGCAGAATAAGAGTGGCGCATTTGAATGACATCGGGCGATTTAAATGATATAAACGTTTGATTATCGTTGCAAGAAAATACATAAAGACTAACATTCCAAACAATATGTTGGCATTAGAAGACCCAACATAGATTTATGAGTAGCGACAACTTAAACGTCATGTTAATGTGTACTTTTACATTTTGTCGTTTTATCCAAATCGGATAACTTTCTACAAAATTTCATTCACTTTCATTGAGAATTTGTGGGAATATGTTGTGGACACATGGAAAGATGGACACATACGTGTGAATACATATATCTCTTCCAACTTCGGAATAGCACAAAATAGAAGCATAAAAGAACGTGCCGTCGTCACCAGTATTCGAACCATGGTGATCATATCCACCATGTTGCTGTTCTAGCCTCTAGGCGGTCAAATTGATGACAAGTAATTTAAAATAAAGTAAAATTAAAACTTGTCAGTTTGGTTCATTTGGTAAGAAAGCTGCCTGACAATCGCCTGGTCGTCATTTCAAATGTACGGTAGGGAATTGGTCTTGTTCTTGTTACGTTGGCGTAGGTGTCAACTTGGACTTGAGATTCATCAAATCTATTTGCCTTTAAAACCGCATGCTTCTATCTTTAATAATCTGCGAGATATGGGTTCATTTCTGTGACCAATACATTTGATAAGAGCAACCTCGCTGTCTGCTCAGACTCAATTAAATCTAGATTCTTTATGAAAAACAGCTTGATTGGCAACACTGAGCAACGGACGTAACTTGGCAACATCTAAATGGGTTACTGTGAGCAAGGGATGTAACTCACATTCCGATATATCAGTCAGAGATGCTAACACATCTAAAAACGTTAAGTGCCTGTATGTTACGCTAAGTAATTTGTATAAACAACGTAAACTGCCTTTGGTTCACGTTATAGAAACGTTTCAACTGCGACATGTTATTGGATGTTTATCTGGTGTTTGTAACAGACAAACAAAGAAACAACACGAGTGTGAATATGGAAAGTTAATCGCAAAAAAGAAAGAAAAACATTATTACAAATATTTTTCTCTGATGAAACCGTTCAGCGCAAGAATAAAATATCCTCCCATGAGTTTAAATCGGTTTAAAAAACGTCTCTATTGAAAAATAAGCAAACACGATATTTGTTTACCGTTTGTGATGACAGGTTTTCAATAATAGATCGAATCGCTGTGCTTTTCTTTGTCGATATTCATAACATTACAAATGGTAAAATACTAGTTTCCCTGTATAAAATGGAGTTAACTGCTCGCAACCTTAAAATAAACTAAGACTTAAAGACTTTGTTGGCCAACCGTGACGAATTTAGAGTTTTTTAAATAATGTATTTTAATTAACACAGATAATTAGATACTCTGTCAAGAATCATGGGTTAGGGCTAGGGATAATGTTAGGGTTAGAGTCAGGGTTAGTTTTTCAAAAAGATTACTTGACCATAACTCAAAACTCAAGTCTAATAAAGTAAACAAAGCCAAATTTGGCAAGGCTGTGGGAGATATAGTTGTAATAGTAGAATGATAGTAACATGGGTATAACTCATGGTAGCCTTAACATTGACTAAGGCTTACAGGAGTTGTCCATTTTACTATGATTCTACCATGACACATATGTATTTCTTTATGTTCATATTGAGAATCTTCTAGACGAGGTGTTTTAATCAATGTATGCTGTTTGTTTAGTCTAATTACGGGTATCTGCTGTGTTCTGGAATGTTGTCCAATCTTTGTCTGATGGAGCATGCTCATCGCCTCTCATATACGTCGCACCGGGTGTTTGCGTCTGTGTGTTGTCTCACCCCGACCTCTGCACCGGGCGTGTAGCCTCATGTTGAACGTTGCAATCGCTTCTATATCGCGCACCATGCCTATGGAATCCAAAGCTCATCGCATATTTCTTCCTGATTAATGCTTCCCACAATCTATTGGTGACTATGATCAGTCTACTGATTGAGTTACAGGGGCCTGGCATGAGAGCGGATTCTTTCAATTTTCTTATTTTCCAATGTTGCTCCTTGTCTATTATTTAGATTTAATTCCATAGAGATTCCTTCTCCACAAATGGTCAGCCATACCTGATTTAAAGTATCTTCACGGATAACATCTATTCGGTGTTCCTCAAGCATTCTTATTCATATTAGAAAGCGTCAACCAACATGTATGTTACTTCTACTTTTAAGGGAGCCTGGCTGAATATGTATGTAGGATCTAGAGAGATGAACATTTCAATATTTACTCCTTATTATGTCTAGAAAAAAACGTTTGTGTCTTTTAACACCCCCATATGTTTTAATGTGGGGGTTTCAATTAGCAATATAATTCCATGCTAACTTGATCCCTTAGTTTTGTCCGGTAGCATTGACGGTGTTTTTGGGTTGAAAAACAGTCTTGTTTAGTGATCACTGCCAAGCAAATGAGAGATAATTAACTTATTAATTGATCACCTTTTTTTCTGATTTTTTAACCTCCCAACACCGCATGCTGTCAAAAGCTGACGGTTTCTATTGAGTGACTAACCATACCTGTTACGTTTATTATATATTTTGTTGTACATCTTAGTTGACTTGTATGAAAATAATACAGTTTGAACATTTTATAATTTCATCAATTTCTTACAAGAAGAACTGGGAAGACGTTAGAAAATATACACTGAGTGAGTTTTAAACTCTTCAAAATGCTCAGAATTTGGACCAGAGTTTTATGAATTATGTACATAACTTTTCAATGTTCAATCTTATTTCAATATGCCCACATTTATTATAGATTGGTTAATTAATTAATATCAATAGTTGGTCCAAATTCTGTCAATATTGAAAGTCATGTTAAAATAAACCTTTTTGGGAATTATCGGATACATTTTGCACTCACTGTATCTGGCAGCAAACAGTTTAAAGTCAACATCATTGAAAAACAATGTTGTTGTATTCAAAAAAAGCTGTCTGTTATTTTCCCTGACGATTATCTGTAAGTCCTGATAACGACTGTCTTATAAACAGGTGCGTGGTACAAATCAAATAAAAAACACAGATTAAATATGACTAAAACACAAGATGGAGATTATTGCTGTAATCTATTGTCAAATAGAAAAGGGATTTCGATAAGCTTTAATCTTATTAAGTAAGCGTCGAATATAGTGCCATACCAGACATCTAATTCGATGCTTGACTTTCAACCAAAAATCTTCCTTCAGATGTTGTGTATGCCTTCGTGAAAGTGACAGTCACATCGTCGTAGGATACATATTTCGTTCCTTATGTATTTGCTGACTTAATAAGCGTCGAATATTGCGCCATACTAAACATCTTACAGCAATACTTTTCATAATAATAATTTGCCGCGTTCAAGAATTTTAGAGGCTAAATATTTTCTTAATAAAAATCCCAAATTGTGGTTCTAACAAATTGACGAATGTTTTTTGTTACATAACTTTTGTTAATAAACATGAAATACATACATTGATACCTCCACGCACTTTTGACAAATGTGACGGGGGAAAACGGCCTCAAATATGACAAACGTGAATTTTTTCGTATTAAATATTCGTGTCATTCGTACCAAGAATGAAAGGAGCTGCATTCTGAAATAAAAATTATTTGCATCCAGCGTTTAGAACCGGAGATTATTATTAAGGGGATTATTGCAGTAATCTTTTGTCAGTAGGAAACGGGATTTCGATAAGTTTTAATCTTATTGTACAACTGAGACGAACATCTTTGCATTGTATTTCGAACGGAGTCTTATTATTTCAAAAGAAGGAATATCCTTAAACTAAATATCGGATATAGTGCCATACTGCTAGAGTTCTAATTCGATGCAACACTGTCAACGAAAAATCATCCTTCAGTTTGCATGTATGCCTCCATGAAAGTGACAGTC
>VCCN01000420.1:6088947-6100804 GCA_006491835.1 Architeuthis dux | reverse complement strand
TGAAACTGTATAAATCCCAACCGGTTGTACTAATTGTCGCTTGCGTGTCTTATTACTAATCAATATTATTTGAATTGTAACAAGATCTGAAAATACACACATATCGATTTTCTTCTCACTTCTTCTCATTTTGAACATTGTTTTTACTTCAAAGTTTTCTTGCTAATTTATTTGCAGGTGACTCGGTTCAGTTACTCAATCAATGTTCAAATCGGGGTTGCCATATAGTTGTCGATCTTTCTGGCCAGAACCATGAACAAATTGCCAAAAAATGGCCAAATACTGAAATTGTGTATTGAAGCAGTTATGTTATTATTCATGTTCATTAGATTAAGTATTGTAAATCATCATTATTAACTGTTTTATTATAGAAAATAGATTACACTACTATTAAGCTTCTTCTTAATTATTCGGTTGCCTTTGTTTCGCGACTTCACGATGACAGCCTGAGTAAAGAGTAAAGCTGCGATAAAAAGCAACTGAAAAATAAATATGAAGTTAAATAAAAAATAATAATGCTTATTGTTTATAGCACATTGCAATACTGAAGTACACACCAACGATAATAATATATTTAAAATACTATTCAACAAAGTCAAAACGCTAAAAACTAAATATTGCCTAAACAAAAGATTAATTGTCAAATGCTTTTAAAAAAGGCCAGATATTCATATTTGGTCATAGAATGGCCAGAATCGCAAACCTGTTTCCAATAAAAAAATTACATCGACTCGCCATCCAAACCCAATTATTGCCTATCGTTTACTCGAACACCCATTATTTGTTGTGTAAACGCAATCAACACAATTGATCATTATCTTTTGTTTGGTTACCTTGTAAATATTAGTATTCATGATTACACGTCCGATGTCACCCGTCTGTAGCTCATTAGGAACGGGACTCCGGGCATCATTAATATTCTCTGATTAATTATTTCATTCCATTATTTCCCAAATCGAGTCCAATTTGGATTCTGGAGTTGACATTGTTTTCCCACCGTAACAAAAGAACAATCCTCACCTAGTTTAGGGAAGTAAACTACTCACTGTGTGTCTGTACCATCAGGTTAAACCAAACCTATATATACAATTAATATTTCTTTATCGTGAATTGAAATCATGACATAGTGATAGGTAGGCGGCTCTTTTATCGACTGGGCCAAACTGACACGTCTTACACTTTTATTTCATTTTCATTTTTCTTCTTGGCATTTGTTTGTGATCCTCTACCTAATAATAACGTTGGTTATTCATACAAACCCCCTTATTAGTTTGCTTTCTGAATGTTGTGTTAATATTCTAAAGAATTACAAGCTAGATTCGTGTCAGATACACACATAGAATATATATGTGTCAGTGCGTGCGTGTGTTAGTATTAGAGTGTATATGTGTACACATGTGCGCGTGTGCTGGTGTGAGAGAATGTGTTAGAATATATGCTGGCATATGATCCCACACAGATCTCAGGTCTTCTGTGAATGTATGTTTACTGTACATTGCAAATCTATATCTATATACCTATATGCGGATGTGTGTGTAATTATGTGTGTGGGTTGTATTTTCCTAGCTATGGATTGAGAAGACCTAAAAAGGTCAAAGAAATTGACCTTTCAGGAAATATCAGTTTCGTATACTCTGGGTATTCTAGATTTTGTGGTGGTGATTTGGACATTTAGAGTTGATGTCCAGTGGGTCTGGTAAATCTGTAGCTACATAACTTAATTAATGATGACATTAGAGGAAGACATTAAAATAGTCAAACCACCTTGTATATCAGCGAGGTAGCGGGTGTTAGTATGTATGCGTCAATACACCTACTATGTAGTGTGTATGTGCGAATTTGGGCGGATTTCGCAATCTGATTTGTAAATATCACCAATAAATAGAACCTGATCAACCGAAGTGAACTATTTCTTTGACTACCCTCTTGGGTAGTCAGGAGCGAAGGGGAGATTATTCCCGGATAAAGGAGATAAGTGGATCAGCACTAGATGTGTATTTTAGCTGCAAGCTGTCTCATGTCCTTTGAAATGAAGAGACACATTGAAGAGAGATCAATAAACAGTATAGTTATTAAACAAATGACGTTGGTATTTGTATCCAGAATGAAAGGTGTTTTCTCTTCACAGCTCTGCAGGTGGTCTGTCTTCCCCTCCCCACGACTTTATACAACCTATACCACGAGGAAGAGTCTTCGGTGCATCCCCAGTCTGTCTATAATTTGTTTCCAACGAATTGTCATTCGCTATACGATGGTGTAGCGGCGATGTCATGTTCGGTGCATATCAAAATATATGCACCGAGGTTATACAACAGACCGCATTTTTTATCTACCTTCTCGACTATGTTGAAGGATTATAAAGAAAAATAAAGTACTACATACGTTTGGAGATCAGCATAGATGCAGAGTATGCCGCACCAGCTGGTTACAGCACCTGTTATTCCCAGATGATCACCGATCTATATACTGACCTGGTTTGACGTTGCTTAACTTCGCTGATAGGACGACATCTGGTGCATCAAACGCAGGGTAAGTAAGGGGTAATGAGTCTGTTGGTAGACATATTGGAATAAATGTGCTGGCACTACCTTTATAGTAAAAGTTGCTACACATAAAGAAAGTCATATTATTCTTTAAAACGCTTGGAAATTAGATGTGTATGTTTATTTACCATAATAAACATATATGAAGTGTTAAACTCGTATTTGTAAAACGCGCACGCGGATGCACACACGTACATACACACACGCGCGCGCATACGCACAAACACTCACTAATAAAAACATACACATATGTACCCACACAAGAACACACACATACACATCACATGTCTGGTCCACTTCAAAGATGTGTTGGTCGGCTCATGGCACGCAATTGCACATGCTTTCAATTCCCTCTTCTGCCTCTCCCTTTCTCTGTCTTTTATGTCCTTTAAATACTTCGAGAGGAGTATTTTACGTACACAGCGGGAGAAACAAATAGTTTGGATAACACATGGCCATTTTGCATTATTGGGAAATTATAATCTATGTAATTATGTAGGTTACCTTAGAGTCGTTCTAGCGGGCACACAGAATCAATTTCTGGAAATCTTCCCAAAAATTCAATTTTCTTAGTTTAAAATTATGAATTGAAAAAAAAAGAAGAAAATAATGATTTTCTTTTCCCAATTTAGTCGGGTGCTTTAGATTCAATCAAGTTATCAGACGCGGCCCAAGGCGGCATATTTGGCAAACTATTAATTTTTCCCCAGAATATTTCAAAATTAGGGGAAAATATGGGAAACAATCTGCAATGTAGGTGGAGTACGTCTTATTCAAAATGCCTGGGAACAGAAATATTTCGGATTTCAGATTTCTTCGGATTTTGTCATAGACTTACGCCTCTGTCCAGCCTACACAATACCATGACCCCCTCAGCTATAGATACATATGGAAGCTTCCTATTTCAGAGGATCTGCAACATTTTTCTGGCAACATTATATTAGTGAAGATGAAAGTTAAATAAGTTAAAATACAGTGAATAGTTCATGTAGCTCTGGAAATGACAATATGTTCACCGTGTGTGATGTACATATTTCTAAAATGTTACACGAATACGAACAATCTTTTAATGTAGTCAGAATGTGTTAAATGCCTTGGGAATCGACCTCGTCTCACCAGTGAGGTCAAGTTGGGATTTTCCACCTGTGATGTCATGTTGGCTTTTAAAAAGTTTGGCTGTTTCGGATAATGGTTACTCAACCAGTATACTCTGCCACACCACGTTATCCTTAACCTGGTCAATGGTCTGGATTCTTCGACCTACTCAACGTAGAACAGCTAGAAATCACAGGGAACCAAATCTGGATTTATGGGGAGGGGCTGATGATGCAATGTGTTTCCAGAAAAACTTCACAAGTTCTGAATAATGGACAGACTCGGTAATTGTGAATACGACGCTCACAAACTACACAAGCTGACTCAATTGCGTCTTACTACCGACTGAATCCCCCCCCCAATGAGGATATTTGCTCACGCATGCGTAGTAAATCCCTTCTCAGTTTACATGACGACCACGGAACAAAGAAAGACTTCGTATAGAATTGTGTATTTTTAGTATCAGTCTAGGGCTTGATTTGCTATTTAGTAATGTCTAGTGTATAGCAAAAGATATGTGTATCACTCCTGTAAACCATGATGTATCTGTAGATTCCAAAAGAACTGTAAGTCAGCATGGGTATATAACGTCTAGCTAATCGATTACTGGATCCAGGCATGTTATGTATGTAGGCATGTAAGTGGCACACGCTCATCATCATCAGCAGCAGCAGCATCAGCATCATCATCATCATCATCACCGTCATCATTTTCAGCTTTTTAACGTCCTTCGTTGGACTAAGACATACCCCAATGTTCACCAGACCTCTTGATCGTTGGCGTCGTAGTGCCGATATCTTCTGAACTTGATAAACGCCTGACGTCATCTTATATCTTGCCGGTCACAATTCGGCATATGGTCCATATGATGCCCAGCAGCTCTCTGACATTCTTTCAACATGACCAACCAATTACCATTTGAATTTTCTGACGGTATCTATGGTATATATGACCCATGCCTGTTGTATAGTACGCTGTGCTGTCTTTTGATCACTTCATGTGATGTTAAGCATGATCTCCTCCTGTGCAGATTGCATGGTTCTTTGTTTGAGAGAAGTTGTAATATGATGAAAGGTTATTGTAATAAAGATGATTATATTTGTACGATGAAATATGTGTGCCGTTATTTTAGCACATAAAAGCGAAACGTCTACAACTTTCTGTTTAATGAAAATAGTTAAACGTAAATGCATAATACTAATCAGGTAGAAGGACATACACTTTTTTCTCTCGATCCACAAAGAAGAATGAAACATGCAGAACTCCCTGTGATTGCTTACACTTACGTGAATAAATCTATCTATCTATCTGTCTATCTATCTATAGGGGTCATATTGCTACATAAACAATAATACTGATTGTTTATAAAACATTGCAATACTGGAGTACACATCAAAAATACATCAAGTCAAAATGGCTAAACATTTAAATATGGCCATATTTGTAAAGTCTGGATCAAATAGCCAACATGGCGACCCTGGTCCATACGAAATAATGGCATAATTCTTCGGTACCATTACTTCGAAGTTTGTCTCCAGCTGGGTATCTTGGCTTCGGATATTCACTTTAGACAATCTGTCTATTTGAAAGACTTCGTCTTCTCATAAAATTGTCGATAAGCTCAGAAGTTACCAATTTCTCTGGCTGTTTCTTCGTAGCTACACTTTCTTTTCCGAATTCCTCTCACTACAGTTTGGCCCAACATAATCTGAACAGTATCATTTCTCTGTAACGAAATATAATAGATGAGTCATCGAAACGGTAAATGATAGCTTTATTTTAGAAGTATTTTACATTATATGTGAAAAGTCCTATCGGCCCAATAGACAAGCCTGTATTGCTCACTAACGTGTTCTCTTTTCTCAGCGTTTTCCATGATATGTCTCACCTTCAAGATTGTGATAGTGCTATTCCGACGATCAATTCAGGACGCTATAAGACAATGATATCATCTTTTTGATGCCGCAGTTACCACATTATGTTGTTCCAACAAGTCGGTGCCACAACTGATCTCCTCAGGCTGCATTTGCCCGATCATATTATATCGAAAATGATGATGTGGGATTCCCACTGCACACATCCGATTCGAGCGCACCATACTTTCATTTCTATGGTGGCGGGGGTATCTCAAGGATACAGTGTATACCAATAACCCTCTAAAAACACTCAATATGATATCCTGCGATATCTCCTGAAACTGGGAGATGTCATGAAAAAGGCTGTACGAAATTCACTTGTTTGTGAGCAAGGGAGCGATGGTCATTTGGCCGATACCATGCGTTACATATGATGTGAAGACCTTCTAAGAATAAAGCTTTCTTTAACGTTTAGACAGTTCATGTATTACATGTCATTGTGAAGTTACAGTGTAAATAAACTGTTCAGCTTATTTTGCACCACGCTGTACTTACCTCCCTATACATTCAAACATTCTTCCTATGCACCAATGTCGTAGGGGAGAAAACGCAGAATTGTTATTTTGTAAAGAAAATTCAAATGTATGTCCCGGCTCGGGAATAATTAGGTTTGTGTTTTTCTCCCTTTTGCCTCCCATAAAAACCCGTAAATTCTATTTACAATTTTCCTTTTTATCCTAATCTTCTTCTACACTCTTTTTTTCTCAGTGCAATAACGAAAGCATTAGCGGATTGACGCCTCCATTATCGAATTAGATTCGATCGGGTGAGTTGCTGAATTATATCAACCCAGATTCTAGGACACTTTCCCCCTGGATAATTGCCCCCTGACAATAGTGAAGTTTGAGGGAAATAAGTAGTTGGACATGTAAATGATCACACCAATGGGGCAATATTCCAGCGGACAATTTTCAATTGCCAAGAGTCATTCATCTGTAGGACAGTTATCCAGGGGGGAGCTGTCCTGTGGCCTGTTCCGGGGACAGTTGCCCTGGTACTATCAATCAAGTAACGTATCTGAATTAACTCTAAACTTATTTGGAACAGAATAAAGCTCTTCTCCAATTCGTAATCCGTCTTTGGGTGTCCAATATGAAAATATAATATACTATTTACAATGTTCCATTTTAGTTTAATCTTCTTCTACACTTCTTTTTCTCTCAGTGCAATAACGAAAGCATTAGCGGATTGACGCCTCCATTATCGAATTAGCTTCGCTGGGTTGAGTTGCTGAATTATATCAACCCAGATTCTAGGACAACTTCCCCCTGCATACTTGCCCATGGATACTAGCATAGCAAGAGTGGAACCTAAGTTGAAGTTGGCGGAAATTAAATAATTGGACATGTAAATGATCATACCAATGCGACACCATTCCACATTGAGTTGTCCTATGGTGGTAATTGTTCCGGGGAAGTTGTCCTGCTGCCATCAATTATGTAAAGTATCTGAATTAGCTGAACATTCCAATTGTCAAGAGCCATTTATTTCCAATTCATAATACTTCTCCGTCTTTGGGCGTCCAATATGAAAATATAATGGTAAAATCCAAAGTATGTCTGGAAAGTATTCGGCCACTTTGAATATCTCAAGAACCGGTTGCGCAGACTTGATGTAAATTGGCAAACAAGTTTTCAGTACTATACCTTTGAGGAGAATGGAGTGTGAAAGGTTTCGAGCACGTTTACCTTTTATCTTCCCATTCCTTTATATCTGGAAAACGGACAAATGCCAGACCTTATTGATTAAAGTCACCGAATACAGATAAGAGGCGATGGGAAATCTGGAATGAAATTCATTCAATACATTTTCTATGGACATAAAACAGGTTTGCCTTCGCTCTAAATATGATTAACAAGTCCATCCAATACTCTCAACTTCGATATTCACTTGATTTTTAAATAAAGTCCTTACACCGAAACTATCACCGTGACAGATTTGGATCATGTGATCAGTTTCCCATTGATCTTCGCAAGTACGATGACGTAACTGTCTATTGGCCATTGCTTAAAACCCTCCTCTGTCCAGCGCACGACCACATTTCACGCCATGTTTGCAGGTGTCCTTATAGCGTGGGTCTGGACGCCCAGCAGGTCGGATTTCATCAGCCAAAACACCATAGAGCATTCATCAGCCAATACACCATGCTCTCTCATGTCCATTCTTGGGGTATGGTCTAACCATCGTAGACGGCGTCTGACTAGCTTTACCTCCTCTATGTCTTCCATATCTGGTTGTGCCATCATTTCTTCATTACTGATATAATGATCCAATTTAATGTTCATAATGGCCCTGAGATGAGGTTGTTGAATTGTACGGAGTTGCTCGACTTGGTGATAATACGTGTCCGACTTCCAAACTCCAAACCCCCAATATTAATGAATTGTATCACTACTTACATCGACTCAAATGCAGAAATCATTGAATCATTCATGTTAGTATTATTCGTTATGCTGTACAGACAAGCGATATATAATGTGTAATAAACTAATAATTATGCGATAGCTTTACCAACTATGATCATATTTATATTCATTATTTTTACAGGTTAATTACTATTGATATTTCTCAACAATCATGTGCGGGAGATAATCCAAGAAATAATCCAAGAATAATCTATGTTTGGTTTGTCAAAATACGAGTAAATAGTAAATCCTTTAACTTATATCCATCTATAACAAAAGCGATATCATATATTTAGAAGCTATATGTGTCTTGCTATTATCTAGCATTTCATCACGTGTACCCTCAGAAAATCGTAGCTAGGATATAAGTGATACAGAGTAAACCAAAACTGTCGAACGAGGCCGTATATATATATATATATATACTTGTTATATCATGCAAGGATGAATACTTGCAAGACGTCCCTGTTTTGGTGAAAATCTTTTTATTTCATTCAGCTTTCTATCCACGTCGAGACAGACGTTGCGCGGAAAGTCACTAATTACATTTCTATTCAGTTTTTCAAATAAACTAAGAAATGTTCTATTTTCGTAAATAAAATGTCGTTACTACACCCAGTATTGCCATCCCCCCACCTCTCCCTCTCTGCTCTTCTCTCCTCCGTATCTTCGGTATAGGAACATGAACTAGACCAATATCAACTGACCGTGGCTCTCCGTTATCTAGGGACCGACTCAATACAAACAAATAAATACTTTCTCTGTTCAAGTATGTTCACACTTTCACTAACACTTCGTTGTTTGGCGATTCAGCGAGAGAGATTGCACATTTCTGAAAGGTGCCCCAAGACTGTTGGATGGGTAGCAGCCAACTACACTTCCAATGACCTAATATTCAACCACGCTAAACTATTTCCATTACCCTTTCCTTCTCCCTCTCCCCTTCTCTATATTGTTACATTCATAAATCTGAGGATAATGGAATGTGAAAGGTTTTGTGCACGTTTATATTTTATATTACCATTCTTTTACATCTGGAAAACTGAACAATGCCAAACCTTTTTTGATTAATGTCACCAAATACAGATAAGAGGCGACCGGACATTTGTAATACAATGTGTCTTATACGTTTTCTATAGAAATAAAACATAATGTTTGCCTTCGTTCTAAATAGGATTAACCAGGATTTGTAAAGATCTGAATAGAAAATCCATTCAATGCTCTCAGATAGCTTAGATATTTTGTTTAGGAAATTATTACGCCGTGAAGGTCAACGTAACATAGTTAGATTAGAAAATAATAGTTTACCCGTGCCATCAAAACATGACGGCGTATACGAAATATATGGATACCCATAGCATTCTATATATGTGGATACTTGAGAGTTGCATGGCAGTGTGTTTTGAGAATAGTGTTCTGTTGACCATAAACTGACTTTTAATACTTTGCATATTTTTATTATTTCTTGAATTCAGAATGTTCCTACGTCACCAGAACATAACAGTATATGCCATTACGTCACCGTGTAATAATCTACTTAATGATAATATAGATGACCTGCGTCCCTTAGTGTGATAAAACAAGCCTATATATGGATAACTACATAAATACACATTGCGTACTATTATTACAGTTATAACAATTTATACCCAGTGTCCCAAAATTACGGTTGCATTGTGCGAAACTGATTTGATGATAATCTGGAAGGTCGCTGGCTTGGACGATGTGTTACCATTGAATGGCCGGCGAAATCGCTTGACTTAAATCTGATCAATTCATTACCAATTGCAGAAATGTATCGAAATGACCAGTAATAACCCAGGTAACCCATGTGCATGTGTATTGCATCACTATCAGTGTTTGGGGACAGATCAGGCGTCACTACTGGGACATACTATATATATATACATATAATTGGGTTATAGTCCTTTTAGGATTTAGCATAAAAGGTTTCCTTCTCATTAACATATTCACTTCATGATGCAGTAGACCCCCTTTATCGAACTATGATACATCGGGGGGATCCTGTATAAACCAAATAAGGTAATCATTTACTGAGTGTAGCCGAACTATTCTTTGAATAACGATCGTTCAGTACAGTCATGTGTCACCTGACGTCCACGATACGTTCTGTGAAATACTATATTATGCGATTTGGACGATGTGCGAACATTATATTACACAATCCTTTATTCCACTCCCAAATCTATAATTCGCCTTTGCCTTGTATTGCTGCTATCACTATCACTGGTTTTGCTATGTTAGGGAGCAATGCAGTCCAGCATAAACTTTCGAATGACAGTTAAGATAACGGGGCCACGCACAATCTGGGGCTGAAGCACTATACACCTGGCAGCGGAATCACTTTGTTTACAGTACAATATACATGGGAATCAACTAATGTGTCCGCTACTACATCTGGTCACGTCCCTCTACCTACTGTTCTCTGATCGGGATCTTTGAACTCCACTATAAACTGGTGGGACCACAGACATATATGCGGACAGACGTTCTCAGGAAGGACGTTAAGCGACGCATAACTGTGCTTCTGTTAATATCTTATTCTTTTTTCTTTATATTTTTTAAATTACTTTTTGTTTGAATTCTCATCAATAAGTATTTAGTACACTTTACAAGGTTTGGTGGATAGTAGTTTATGGCTCGAATGATCAAATTCTTCGAACTGTTGTGTAGCTAAATTAAAATAAGGAAAAACATATGCTTGGATCTTGAAAATATCCGTAATAGGAGGTGCCTAACATAAGTTCAATGAAGCGTGCGTAAACGAAATGTAGTACGGACTTCTTTCACTACACATTGTGAGCAGTGCCTTTTGTGGAATCCTGCATACTTGGCCAAGGGGGTTACTTTGAAGAAGACGGTGGAATATAGGTATTACGGATATTTGTCCATAATCAGATTTTCCTGACTTTTAGGTGACACCGCGTATCTTATAAATAATCTAAGATAATGTTTCTTTCTTGATGAATAGCCTAAATCATTATATAACAATATCCATAGTACGAATTATTATTTTATTTGATAGATATATTCCCATTCACGTATTTTTTTCTGTTCTTATTTCGTAGTCACTTCATCCACCGAGTGGTATCGTATGTTATGTTATGTTATGTATATTAGTCCGACACATATACATCAGTTCATTAAGTAAAATCACAGTAACGTAAACGTATCATTTTGTCATCTTAGTATGCTTCCACATTATGTTCAATAATTTTAATTTTAATACATACCGTCGAATTAGAAAGAAAGATATATGACCTCATATTACACCTGTAAAACCCACCAAAACAATTTCTATAGAGCTGGTTGAGATATATAATCTTCAAAACTGACAGAATCTGGTCCAAATAGTTATACATGTGTGTACAAAACTTTTCAATGTTCAATCCTGATTCAATATATTTGTTTTGGTTGTATTTTCTATCTTTTTTAAAATTATATATATATATCAGATACTTTTTTCACTCACTGTAAATAACGGAAAATAACCAATTTCAAAGTCAAAAGCGTTTATCATTTTGTCTTCGGAAACCATTTTCTGATTGCCGTCTGGTGTTATCCCTGTAATCCGCCATTTGCAGCAAATAATTTCGAAAAGTGTTTCGCCATAAATTTTTGCTGTGATTTTGGCTGGCAAACGATTTACATGTTTTATTACATGTAAATTGTTTGCCAGACATAACATCTATCGAGGATTTCTTCTTAGCTACCGTGTCTTACTCTCTTTTACTGATCTGTTTTCTTTCATTTCCCATTTCTCCATTGTCTCGTTACTATTTTGGCTTTGTTTCAGACCTCTTTACCATCTACAAATACACATCACAGATTTCATTTTTTCCCCAATAACATATTGTTGTCAGTGAACCCATTTATT
>VCCN01000420.1:6000302-6011507 GCA_006491835.1 Architeuthis dux | reverse complement strand
AATATAATACATTATAACCCCCAAGAAAAAAAAATATATATATATATACTCAGCCAATGATTAAATTCCCTTTTCAACCTTTCACCGATGCCACATACATATTTGCTTATACATTCTATATATTCTGAAGAAAACCAACATGAATTAGAATATAAATCTAAGACGATCCAGACTAGAGGAACCTTTACATTAAAGATTACGTAGCAGCCTAGCTATGTTCTTTATAATTTGTCTTACCTAAACATCTACTAATTGGAGTGTTGCTGGCATGTATTTGCATGTATACATCTATTAACTGCAGATATATCATTCATCTAACCTTGATATGTGTGTATTACTTGTCAGTTCGAGCATGCAATAGACACATCCTGATGTTTACACTTCATGATTTGCCGTGTATTTTAATTTATGTGTATAAGAGGATCCCAGAACCTGAAGTGCCATGGGCCACCCAAGGTCTAACTCCAGCTCTGTGTCCCTCAGCATACACGATTGCTTTTTTGAAAATTCAGACTTTTTTTGTTAATCACTGCCCAACAAAATGCAAGAGAAGCAACAGGATCACTCGTTTTTCCAATATTTTAATTGATCACTGCAAACAAAATGCTGGCCTCGTGATGGATTCTATTAAGTTACTAGCAACACCTGTGTTATCCATGGCTTTTATTTTCAAAATTAATCTTTATTAATGCTGTAAAATATCAGGGATATTTCTCCGCCTAAAGTCACCCTTGAAAACAATCGGAAAATACATGCACATTTACAAACTAGTCACTTAATTGACAGATCTAGAGAAATGAAGAAATGCCCCATCATCTGTCTGTCCGTCTACTCCAATATTTCCGGACGTCCTCTTCGCTATGTGGACCACGCGGTATTTGGTGTGACATGTCATGGCCCGATGGAGACCATAGCTAACAATTTATTGAAATTAAAGAAATGTCAATAAGAAACGCAACTCTTTTTCAATTTAAAATTGATTTAATAAATGTAAAGAACGTATTCTTCATTACACATTGCATAAATAACCAGAGAAACTGTGAAAACTCATCCTCAAGGTTTTTGTGATGCCTGTCAAGAAAGTCGATGTTGCCCACCTTGGAAACCTATGGTGTCCCACCAGTGGGCCATGAGCCATTTGATGGAAACCCTAGCATAACTTGCATCAAATCGCATCATATCGCATACCGATTTGCTTGGGCTTTAACTAGATGGACTTGTTTTACATGCTGTTTTTACTTCTGTTTTGGAAAAGTATGGATCTCCACCGCTTCCGTTGTCCTGTCACCTTCACCAAACTAGGCTGGTTACCCGCAGCTTACCACGGTCTATCTTGCCTTCTATGTACCATGTGGGCGTTTAGTTCTCCAAGTTGTTTCCTTCTTCATTTTGTGTCATAACATTCCCATTGTTAGACACCGTAAACAAAAGTTGTCAACATAGGGGAACATGAGTTTCTTCAGTTTTAAGCGATTCTGCCTGGCTGGCTATTTATTTTTGTGTGCATGAGTCATTCGTACATAACGCATCAATCAAGTTAGAGGGCCGAAAATCTAAACATTTACTCCTGATTATGTCTAGAAAAATAGTTGGGTGTTCAATTTATAATGCAAGTGTATGCTAAATCGGTACCCCAGTTTGTCTCCAGCGGCTCACACGCTTATTCATGAGTAATACTGTTGTAAGATTAACATTCAAACATAATGTGAAAGACTAATGGCTAATGATTTCGTGATCATAAATCGACCTATACACGAGATCGACTTGTAAACAGATATATACGGTAGGAAGAATCTCTCCAGCATTATCTAAAGAGGTTCTTTACCGGCTTAATCGTGTAACTCAAATATTCATTCCATGTACAGTTATGGCCAAATCACGTTTGATACACGTACCAACACCGAAGTTAAGCAACGTAGAGGCAGGTCAGTACCTATATGGGAGAACAACTGGGTATACCAGGTGCCGTAAGCAGAGGGGGGTCCTGCAAAGAACCTCCTGCGGCGAATCTAGTTAATCAGCCTAGGAGAACACCGATCTCTGCACAGCGATCAATAATGCAAGCCAAGGGCCCATCCTGCCCCATTCCACCCCACCCCGTCGATGAAGCCTCCGACTGGCCTGGCTGCGAGCGACAACAACTTAATTAATTAATTCCACGAACCAAGCGTGTTATTTACGTTCGACCCGGTTCGGAATTATTTTCTGGAAATTGCTATCGGCAAATAATAAACATACTTGATTTATATATTTAATACAATCTTTTTCTGTTGTTATTTCTCAAACACCAAGGCGTTGTTCTGCATAACAATATAAGATAAACATCTCACTAATCAAAAATGTTTTTTCTCCGTAGCTGTTTATTTCTTAGTATATCTATCGGCGGATGCCAGTTTTTTCAATCATCATCATCACCATCAGCATAACCATCATCACCACCATCATCACTTGAATCTCATCGAAAACGCGACATCAACCAAATGTCCGTCTGTCTGTAACAGCCTACCGCAGATATCACACAACGTACCCGCATGAAATCTCCTTCGTGTAACCAATGTGACTCCGGGGAAGGTTTTTTTAGCAAATTAGGTTCTTAAAATCCCCATTCTGAGAGGATCTGACTTTAAGAAGAAGAATGACTTTGGTTATCTTCTGTTACGCGTACATACACGTACATTCGATTTCCCCCCAGGCTTTCAATAAAAAGGCACTAAAAAACAAAAATATCACTTTTTAAAAACAAAATAAAATGGGATGCTTTCTGATTTCCATCTATCCATCTATATATCCAACTATTTATCTAGTGTATTGATTATTTTTATTGGCAGCAATTTAACCCGCCCGTTAGAGCGGTAATTTAGTTTAGTTAATAATAATGGTATACCACCAATGCATCCTCCCGATTTGTTCCTATAGAGCTGAAACATGGAATATAACCAAAAGATACTGTGTACTATGCAATGTGCACAGGAAATAATCATGCTCAACATCACATGGGAAGATCAGAAGCAATGTATATTAAAGAAAAGAAAAACAGTCAGAGATATCATATAATCCATTAGAAAACTCAAATGGCAATGAGCTGGATATGTTGGGAGAATGTCAGACAACCTGGATCACCAGAGATCATATGCGAAGCTTTGGCGGACAAATCATAAGATGGCGTGATGAACTAGACATGTTCAGAAAGCATTGGCTCCGCGAAGCCCATGATAGAGAGGTCTAGCGAATCGTATGGAAGGTTCAGGTCCAACTACGGACTTTAAAATGCTGCTGATGATGAATCAAGCAATCAATAGGTGGAGGATCCCTCATGCCTAACATAGTTGAGTATTTCCTTTCGGTACCAAGGGTTAGTGCTGGAGTTCATGTGACAGCTATGCTTTCGAATGTTGATTTTCAAGGCTAGGATACCCTCGCCATTTGGAAGATTTGTAAGTGTACGCCATCTCGGAAGGGCACCCATGTACTAATCCTCATCGTCATCATTCGATTTACAACATCATTCGATTCACATTGAATATGTAGCATCATTAACCCATTAACTGTGGAAGGTAGCGAAGAGTAATAATTATCTATTGCACGATAAAAAGCCGTTGTCCAATGCAAGATAATAGATTGCAAGTTATACATTACCAGACAAAATACAGACTCAGAGATAGAACTTATGTTGCTCTCAATCATAATAAAACCGACATGTTATTGAGTTATCCATTGAACTGCAATGGCGAACAATCATGTCATTGAATGAGACATAGCCAGAGTGGATTACCTTGCAATGAACAAGAGCTTCTATCTTGCAATGGATGTCTATTACAATTCGCCACCTTCCGGAGTTGATGAGTTAATGAGAAACAGAGCGACGCTGTTTTTCCTTTTCTTTTGTAACTCTCCCGCTTCTTTGCTTCGAGTTAGTTATCCCGTTTATCCGCGTGTATTCCGTGCAAAGTGTCTTCGTTATCATAACCATCACCATGGTCATCACCAACAACTGTAATATCATGTTCATGATCATGATCATCCTTGTAACCGGCCCTGTCAGCTGGGGCCGAACATACGCCGACTGCACCCCCTGCAGAATGGTAAGACCAACCCCCAAACAGGGGCCACCTGTTCTTTCACCAAAGTCCCAATACTCTATTAAAAAAAATAATAATCTTTCAGCAAAGTCGGAAGTTTCTATTATAAACAAAATACCTTTCACAATGTCGCAAGACTCTTTAAAAAAAGACAAAAACAGATTTTGGCATTAAATGACCCATCAAGGATTGATATGCCGCTAAACAAATCAATCAAACAATCAATCATCCATTAACGCCAGTCGTTGGACATAGACTTTCGCACGGATTCGCCAGGCCTCTCTTTCGTGAGCGTCGCGGCGCCAATATCGCTGCACCAGTCCGAATCGTCACGGCATCATATGTTCTACTGCCCACACTTTGCTATATGATATATGGGGATCCACATTGTAAGTCGTGATGTTTTGAATTCGTCGTATCCCTATTTTATGTTTGTTTTCGGTCACTTACTCCCTTTATTCAAGCAATCTCCCGTACTTCCTCGCCACTCTTTCACTAATCCACTTCACTTCAGAATCGCGTTGAGGAACACAGCTCAGTATACTTCAGCCGACTAGTGAAGAGAAACGGACAAAGAACCCCGCCTCTCTTTACTATATCTTTCCCCGAGCAACTTACACAGGAAAGCGAGCAAATTAAACCAAATTTTAAAATGCGCCAACCACATTAAAAAGAACTACGGCAACCGAATTTTAAAATACGGTCACCAAAATAAAGATACAAAGAAACAATCGAATTAAACAGAAAGAGACGACCACATTTACCATATTAACCGTATAGACTACTAACCTGTGTATCTCTACGTCATGCACATTTACCATACACAGCTATCCCCATCTTTTCGAGATTTCGCGTTACCCAATTTCGCTTTTACAAAAGTCTAACAATAGAATAACTTTACCCTGCTATTCGACATAAATAATGACATAAAGCGAATAGGAAAGTATCATTAGTTCATATAAGATTCATAATGATATTTGGAGTATTCCTAAAATGTCTGCTTGCCTCGATGTCGGAGGCCGAGGTTCTTCTGTGGCTGATGTGGAAGGCTTGAAATACGACAGAATGCCAGACTGCTAGGCCTCACCCATTTTCCTCTCATACTGTTTCTCGCAGGCACCCAAAACACCCTGAAAACCTACCCTTAACTCACGTACCCTTTCAAAAGTAAAGTCATACATTTCTGCAAGCAATGACACTGTCAATCTCAGCGAAAACATCGGGGAAGGTTATTTTGGGGTTCTGGTCAGAAATGTTCCCCCTGTAAATAAATGGTGATTGTTTCTTTGCTTAACGCCATTTCGGCGTACGACAGTATTCGTAGGAACGCTCTACTTTAGCACAGATTTACCAATTTATATATATTTTTTAAATTCTTATGATTTCCACATTCGAAATATTGGAAAGAAATACCTAAATTGGCAACCCTGGAAACCTGTATTCTAATATTTAAGTTTCTTCAGGCCTAACCTATACAATATGATATCGATAGGCAATAGAAGAGGCATTGATCTCTCCGTAATACATCATTTATTTTTCTTTATCGGTGACTCTCTTCAAACCTTCTACAGTTTCCGAGGCAAATCTATTCATTTCTTTACATTCCTGTTTAGTCAATATGCAACAAAGATGGCAGCCTTTTGAAAGATTGATTCATTGTTAAAAGAGTGAAAAGTTAGAAAAAGATTCATACGCGTTTCTCCTTTGTCCTCCCCCCCAATTCCTGCTTCTTCCCGCCACTCTCCATTTTCTCGGCGATATATCCTCGGGAAACACTTCTTAATGGAAATGAAAAAATTGATCAATACAACACATCCGTTCAAAATATTTCTCTATGTTGATAATTCACACGTTTTACCGTTAGCAATGTGCGTTTGTGACTCAAATTTGAGCGTCGGAGTTGAGAATACTTTGCAATCATCCATTCAACACTGCAACTCTAACAGTGCAGAATAGGACGTAGAAGAAAAGACACTAAACAGCCCTGGAAATTTAAGGGGGTACGCGTCGGTATGGCGTATACCTAATTCTCAAGCATGTGTTTTGTATGTTCAATATCTACTAATGTGGACATTGCCGTATACCTAGTTCCCAAAACCCCGCCTTACCGTATAACTATTTCCGAAAACCCATATCCCTCACTGCTTAAAAAAAACAGTTGTTAACAATTTATATTCACTTACTTGCAATGTCCCCGTTGCTAAGCATGCAGAATATTCTGATGTATGTATTATATGCAAATATCCCTCGCATATAACAAATATAGTGCGTGTTTCAAGTGTGATTTATAGTCTATTTTAATGTCCACACGCACGCAAGTCTAATTGTAGCTGTAGATTAGGTGCAAAGTATGTGTAAATGTGTGTGTGTGGAGGGGGATATAACGTAATAGTTAAGTAGTCTATAATATAAACAGTACTTGGATATTTGCGTCATGGACAACTGCGTCCCGGTCATTGGCATCCCCGGCCATTTCCGTTCCGGTCATTTGCCTCCCGGCCATTTGCGTCCCGGCCAATGCGTCCCCGCCATTTGCGTCTACAGACATTTTGCTTCCCGGTCAAATGCGCACCGGTCAAATGCGTCCCGAGCTACGTATATACAAACCACCGTCTCTCCCGTTCGCTATGCTGAAAAGAGTAGTATTTATGGTTTCTGATTAAATTACACCTTTTTAGAGATATATTCTTCTATTTTAATATCCTTACATAGGCATTCGTGAGTTTTATCGACATGGACTTATGTTGCGACTTGCCGATACATTCATACAGATTACTTGTAGTTTCTGTGTAAATGTAATGTTCTATTTTAGTAACTTTACACAGGGTGTTGGTGATACTGTTCCACTAGTAACCTTTTTGGTGAGTTTCATCGGCCTTCTACTGTGATTTGCCGAGTTTAGGAGATGTGCAGGAGGAATCCGGATAGAGATGAATAATATAATGATGTGAGCCTTTTTTAGACTTACGGATTAAAATCACTCATTTTTAAACCTATATTCTTCTATGTTAGTAACTTTACATTGGCGTTCGTGAGTTATATCGACACTATGTTGCAATTTGGCGAAAGGAGATGTACACGCACTTCGATACATTTTAAAAACACTATTACATTTTAAAACAATTTTTCTAAGCATTTTCTTGTTTTTGCTTGGAAGAACAAAGCCGAAAACATTTTCATTTTTTCCCATTAAATAATTAAATGGTTAAATGAGATATTTTAAAAAGTAAATGTTACTGTGTACATTCTACTATCGGCAAGAATTTACCGAACGGAGATGAATAATAACTGCAGGGAGTATTATTTGAGGTTCAAAACTCACGAAAGCCTATGTAGTGTTGCTAAAATAGAAGAATATATCTATAAGAAGGTGTAATTTAATCAGAAGACTCTCTATACTATATTATTTATCTCCGTTCGGTAAATCCTGTCATTAAACTCTAACCATTATTTCAGCTATATGTATGCCAACTTATTACAATGAAAGCAGACAACTTTCAAACAGTTTTTAAATGTATATAATTACAAAGGATACAATCTAGGATCAGGTTCAGTAGTCTTTAGGGTTGGGGTTTCAATTAACATCAATAAAAGATTACATATTTTTACGTGTCAGGAGTTGCGAATTCTCTTCGAAGAAAATGTTATTTTCGTTGTGAGTCGTCCAGAGGTTTTCCGACATTCTTAAAACATGGGCTGCCCATTGCCACGTGAACTGTATAATGGTCTTTATGCTATCTTAGACCCCGTTTGCTTTCTAAAGTAATGCGCTGTCTTGTGATCTCTCCATGTGATGCTAAGCATGGTCTTCTCCTCCTGAACGGTGACTTATGTATTTGTTACAGTACGATTGTTAAACTAGTGATTTTGTGACATCTGTTGCAACTTTGTGAAATGTCTGAAGATTTCAATAATTTCATGAAATACATAGTTTAATAGTGTAGTAACTGTTAACAAGTGTGTGGTGCTGACCATTACAACTATAATGAATTCGATCATCAGTGAGTTCCCCAGTACAGTAGCCTCGTGTCAAAATGAGCTGTATATACACTGTAAGTACCGAAGCAGACTATACATGATATTTACTAAGTTTAGCTTAGATTGACCCAGGGACACACTATCTATAATGCTAACATGAACGCTTATTTTCTGCTTTTCTTACGGCTTACATGAATTATCTGCCTATTGTTATGAATCTACTTATGTTATTATTTTATTTCTTTTTTGCAGTCATCGTTTTAAATATGTATTCATATCTTGGCTTGGTTCTTAAAATATTGTTTTAAATTTAAAAATAAAGAATTACTGTTGATTTATTTTAATGATATTTAAAGAATTAAAAATTCGCAAGTGAAAAATAAACGTTGGTGTTTAAGGTAGTATCTAAGAATATCTAAGGAGGTTGTTTTCGTACATAGACCGAAATATCCCGGAGTCATTTGAAAAGTCCAATACATGCGAGGAAAAATGAAATTTAATTATTTAGGGAAATTTTCTCAGAAATATAAGCTTTTAGCAGAATTGATAGATATTTTCCTTTCTTGAATGTAAAGATAATTATCTCATTATTCGATATAACACGTGTCGACGGTGGACCCCAAAATAGTAATCATCTCTAAGATAGCTAGATCTAGCTCCAAAACGTCTAGCTAAATTGGTAACCCTGATTATCACAGCTCGGTTGTAAAACGGTTGTCCTTCTTGGACCCCAACACCGGCGTTATAACGCGGGTCGCCTGTACCATGTCGGAAGACATTAAATACTCGATAGCATTGCTTGTGGAAATGTAATCATCAAACTTTGACAGCCGTCGATCAAGACTGCGATAATTTGCCCGGAGCAAAAAATGGAAACAATTTGGTGAAATAGATCAGTGATTAGTTAAGTGTGTTCTAC
Source organism: Architeuthis dux (assembly GCA_006491835.1). Lineage (NCBI taxonomy): Eukaryota > Metazoa > Mollusca > Cephalopoda > Oegopsida > Architeuthidae > Architeuthis > Architeuthis dux. The sequence goes on along the minus strand of VCCN01000420.1, from coordinate 6,002,531 downwards.
CGCCCCCTTCTGTGTGCTGGACGCGAGTGGGGGGATAGACAAAATATACAAATCGATACCTCAGTGTCCAGATTCTACCTTTGATGCAATAGTTATAACGTATAAAATAATTGTTTTGGAGAAATGTACTATCATATTTACCTTTGCTGAAATAATATCGCATAAAGCGGTTGCCATTGTATCTCCATACTGTCAATGTATTATACTTCATTATCAACCACAGATAATTTAAGATAATCACGATACAAACGTATCGACCTTCTTTGATCGTGAGAGGTGTATCAATACATTTCGTTTTCTTATTAAAGCTAATGTGAACTATAGACGAATACAAGTTAATTACTAAAAACGGTTGACTGAGGCAGAGCTCGTTGAGCTCGAAAGAGTGTTAAAACTGAAATGAATAATGAATCAGCGAATACTAGAATTACAAATTATGTACAAGTAAGAGTGCAAGGCGGTATGCTGAATGGTGATGCAACTGAAAGAATGATAAGCAATACATATGAAAATACACAATATCAGGAACAACAAAATCAGTTAAGAAATGAAGAAAATGGCCCAGATAAGTTGAAGAAATGAAAGCAAACATCATTAGGGAGTTAACAAAAACACAACACACTAAGAGTATTGACCTGCATTTGACCACCCTAAATGAAGTAATATACTCTGCTGCAGTAGTCAAAACGTCACTGCAAAATCCTAGGAATACAAAAGCTGAGCCAAGAAACAAACACAACACAAAGAATGATAGAGGAAGAGATTGTATCTCTACGAGCAGAACCCTCGATCTTGGCCATCACGTCTGATAAAAACATCTCAGCAAAGGAATATAAAAAAACTCTCAAAATATAAAGATCTGGAAATCGAAACTGCAGGGATGTGGCACTTAGACACAACCACTATCCCAGTAGTAGTAGGAGCACTGGGAATGATTAAGTAAAAGATACACACCTTAGAAAATCCCAGGAAATCCATATTGATGATATACAACAGATCGTGCTAATGGGCATTGCTCACATACTCAGAAACACTCGCTCAATTCAATACCTCACCAAGCCAACTTATGTGTCCATATGTGACACAATTTCTGTCTTTTTTTACATGAACCCTATGTTTGTTAGGATTGCCCACCCCCCTGTAACCGCCCGTTCTCCCTTATAATGTTTCAGTTATATTCCCGTGTCTGTGCCCAGTGGGTGAAAGGCAAACGAATGATATAAGAACAAAGAAAATGCTCAATAACTTCCTAAGAAAACCTTCATTTACATTAGGACTGAGTAAAGGTTGCGATAAAAAGCAACTGAAAATTTAAGATGAAGGTAAATAGTAGTCTACAAATTGATATTAATGATTTACAATACTTTCCCTAACAAATGTTGAATGAAAATTGTATTTCATGTATTTCTTTTGACATTACTTCTCAACATCTGATTTAAAATCAAACATTCAAACTAAAGGTCTTCGGCTATTTAATCTTATTTCCAAGACGAAAAAAACGGGAAAATCCAGAGAAGAAATAGAAAGAACAATTTCTCACGAGTTAATGTTATTAATCTATTTTTACATCGTATAAATAGCTGTTCGGGATAGAAAGTTACATTAAAACAGCGCATGGCATTTATTTAAACAATCTGAAGAACTACTTGGGGGTAATTTCATGCACGATTTTTAAAATATCACTCGTTAATTTCATCTTCCAGATATTTTGAACCGAAAGAAATCTACAAGTAGATTATAATTTCTGAGGAAAACTAGAAAGTCCATACCTCTGCCAACGCCATTTCCCTACGGCGTAGGGGAGGTAATTGTGCACAGATCCGTCCAACAGTCTGATCACCACGTTCGTAGCCCAGTGCCCACGATTACACTAGATTACATTGCACTTAATTCAGGATGTGTGGATATATCCTGTGGACAGTAATAGTACTGTTGCAGGTTGTGCATGGATCCTCCCAAACATGCAGTCACTACTGTAACCAACTGCCCAAGCATGTACGGCATTTTATTGATAATCTTTGAAGATATCAGGTGGACAGACAGGCGGACGGATGGACGGAAAGACACGGGGTAATATATCTATATCTTCAACTTCGGTGGTAGAGGCATGTGGCATTCTTGCCAACATTGGAAAAGAGCGCTCTGTTAAACTTTATCTTATTGAATAATCTGTTTAAACATGCAGATGTAGAGAATGAAATAGATAGAGAGATAGGAACATCTGATACA
>VCCN01000420.1:5962116-5973012 GCA_006491835.1 Architeuthis dux | reverse complement strand
GAAGAAGAAGAAGAAGAAGAAGAAGAAGAAGAAGACAGGAACTTCTTGCTCGCATTCCAGTATGCAACTTTGTTATTATTTGGGGTTTTTTGTTCCTGTGTAATGAATATTATTTTCCGATTGATTTAGAAACTGGCTATTAACCCTTTAAACTTTGCTTTTGTGATCAGATCATTGATATTTTGTAATTTACCTATTTTGACTCATACAGCTTATGGAAGGTACTTGAAGGCTGCAAGTAAAAACTTTAGAGCAAGTAAATTAAAAAATACAATAAGCAAAACATAAACTATGGCCTACAAATTAAATAGTACTACAAGCAAATCAAACACTACAGCAAGCAAATTAAAAGCTAAGGCGAGACATTTGAAAAATACAGCGAACAAATTAAAAAAAGCTAACGACAATACTTTTAAGTAGGACGCCTCACCCTTCGCCGAAAAATAACCAAAATGCGTGATCTTTATCGTACACCTAACTCTAACTGCTAATCCGGTGTGTGTGTGTGTGTGTGTGTGTGTGTGTGTGTGCGTGCGCGTGTGTGTGCGGGGTTAACGAAACAAACTCAGCAGATCTATTCCCATAGGTAATGAACATGTTGCTTTGGTGGGAAGTGACGAACAATCCCTAAAATACTTTTAACAATATTGCTATTTTTTTTCTTTTTTAGACTTTTGACAACATTAGCCCCTTCTTCGGATAATGCTGCAAGCACTGGCAACTTGGTTTATCTGGAATCCAACGAAAAGTATATGCAACACTCTCAAACAGACAGTTTTCTGATCTGGGACCCAAATAAAAATCCCACGGGTTAGGGGTTAGATGTGGGCATATGATTTCGGTGGCGTGGACTAACAGAGGTTTTGTTCTTTTTCGACGAGACAAATGCAATTTAAATTCTTTGTGTGTGGAGCTCGTACTTTAAAAAATATGGGCGTTAGCTTTTGGCGGGGACTAACTAAAAAGGCTCATTAATTTTAATAACAGACAAGTTTCAACTAACAAATCTAAATTTGCAGCGATTGAAGCAGTAAATGTAATGATTTGATTATTCATGTCCATCGATTCAGTTTTCTTGTTGTTATTTTTAATTTGCACGCTCCATTTTATTTAATATTCTCGCTTAAATTTTTCTTTTTCTCGAATTACTTCTTAATTTGTTCGCCTTAATTTTGTATTTTCTCGCGGTAGTTTTTGAGTTGCTTGTATTAGTATTTAATTTACACGCCACAGTTGATGATGTGCTTTCTGTATTTTCGAATGTGCTTGCTCTAATGTTTAATTTGCTCGGGAACAGGTATAGAGCTCTGAAAGATTATATCATTAGGCTTTGGTTTATGTGCAGTGATGAAATCAACACCTTCCGGGGATGAATAGTGGCTCTAACGTGATGTTGTTCATTCCCACATAGAATTCGGTCGGTTATGGCTAGTTCCGCACTTGGCAGTGTGCCAGAGTGGCCCTGCTGTCATTGCCATTGAGACTTGGAGAATCATCAGATATGCTACCATTTTGAAGTTTCGATGAACTTCCAGCGGTGCTCATACTACCTCATGGCGTCTAGCAAGGTCTTGACACTGTTTTATTAAAGGTGAAATAAAATGACCAGAAGGTTTCTTGATCCCCGATAGGCATAACGAAATATGCCTTGTAAGCCTCGTACATTTTAATTGAGTAGTGTCCGAGGCAAAGGTCATAATCGGTCTTCGTTGGACCGCAGATAAACAAGATCCTGGGATGCAAGACATTCCACAAGAAGCTCACTAGGAATGTGAAAGTCGCTTGGTACATTTGATGATGAACAAAATAGGTAAAGTAGATGTTGATTATCTACACTATACAATATGTCATTGTCTAGGAATATTCAAACAAGAAACAATAGAAACATAATGTCTTCAATATTCATATAAAAACATCGTTTCTAACAGGGTTCCCCAACCTTTTTTGCCACCGGTTTAATATCGACACTATTCTTGCGGACCAACCGACGGGGTTAGGGTGTTAATTAAGACCGGAATATAGGTGTCAATTATAAGTAGCTAATACACTCCGCTTCGTTTTTAAAGGGTTTATCTAATGAATGTATTTTATGATCCTAGGCACATGCTTTGAAGCCCGGTACCGGTCCACGGCCCGGTGGTTGGGGACCGCTCGTTCATAGTTTTAAGTTGATGTAATTCTGAGATGAAGTATTTTCATTATCAGGTCGTTAAACTTTAAAAACACAAAAAGCTACAAAAGTGAAAGCAAGTTTAATTTAATTTAAGTGTGAGACGACAAGATTAAAAACTAAACTCTCTCACCCCTCTATTTCTCTCCCTCTATCTCTATATCTCTTGCGGTTTATTACATTAAAAAAAATCGATCGTGATCCACACGTTTTTTAAATATCCAAAATATAATGTGGAATAAACAATAAATATTTAAAGCCTAATCTCCATATTTGAAAAGTCTAAAATTTGCATTACAAAAAAAAGGCTCACCTACTTTTCCTAATGACACGATCAAAAATATAAAAAAAGGCTTTTCACAAGTAATTAAAACGAATGGGGAAAAGGCAGAAGGGAATATTATTAAGATAAACGATTTGAAAATAATCATTTCGTGAAATCCCTAGGGATTTGGGGAAATTCTTTAACATTTCAGCATTTTCACTTGTTAATCAGTGTCGTATTGGTTACAAAGAATTGTGATGCTGACTATTACTACTGTAATGAACTTGATCCTCACTGTGGCCTTAACTATTAAGTAACACCTAGTAAATATATACTGAATAAGAATATACTTGATATTTACTAAATTTAGCTTAGTTTGACACACGGCCGCAGCAGTGAGAATCGAACTCATTACAGTAATAATGGTCAGCATCACAAGCTTGGTAAGCATTTCCTTTCTATTTAACAGGGTAAGAATCGGCAAAATAACCCTTACTGCCTTCCATAGATTGAGGCCCCCGTGGAAAACAAAAGAGGAACAAAGGGAAAGGGAAAGGGAACGGGGAAGGATAGTGTGGTGAAGAAAGCGATGCTTTCTCGTCTCATCAACGCTTTTAATCTCGTTGCCTTGACGACACAAACTGATGCATTTGTCTGGCATTTGGTTCCACGCTGAGAGAACCTGACAGGTGCCATCACTTATCATTGCTCTCACGGTACTGATGATTACACTACAGGCCTGATATCATTTGCCATCATACATGTAAAGTGCATCATCAACGTGCATTATTCACACTGAAATATGTATCGATGAATGTAATACGCATCTCCAAGAAAAATGCTGTAAGGAAAAGAAGTCTTAAACTATTAAGATAAAAAGCCATGACTCACAGATAGAATTGAGTTGTCACCAAGCACAATGAAACGAATATTTTATTGAGTTAGCCATAGAACCGCAATGACGGAAAACCCTGTCATTCGCAGGTAATGGTTTAAAACGAGGAAAGTGAGGAAAAGGTGTTTGGCGATAAAATGACGTTAATGTATGACTTAAAGAAAGACAAATATTTGCTTTTGTGAAATCAAACTTCTTAAGGGAATTCGAAGATTGTCAATAGAATTTGCTGGTTTAAACAAGAGTCGTCCTTCCAGAAGGGGGTGGATAGTCGCAGTTGTTTACTATTTGATTGCAGCCAATAAGTGAGGTTGGATCGGAGTTGCCAACTCGAATATAGATTATAGAGCTAGATCTGAAAAAAACAGGAGCTGAACATAGCTAAAACTGAGCTAAATACAGGCATCCCTCGATATAGTGCGGTTCGTTATATGTAAATAAATAGATAGATACATACACAGCGATGCCTTCTATTCTTCAATAAATTTGCAAATGTTTGATGAAAGGTTAACAGTTATAATCACCACTGACGAGCTAAATCCATTAAACAGGAGCTAGATATAGCTCCACAGGAGCTAGATTAGCAATCTTGGTTTGGATTACTCTGCTAGATTAGTTTGGTTTACTTGACCTCACGGGACACAGCCTGGCCAAGGACATGTTGAATAATCATGAAGATGTCAGTGAGAATTTCAATTAATTGAACGGATCCGCATAACATGACTTTTAAACTGTTCGCTACCACGATCAATAACGCAAGGTCATGGACCTTCTGACTCGCCATGCACACGTATAGTATCAGTTGCAACCATCAGACGAGTATGTTGTTGTACACTCGTGATGACCGTCAGCAAAATACGTGTGCTAGTAATACTGATAACGGAATTGAAGATATGAAAATTAAACATAGACATGTATTTTCAAGTACACATGCTTGTTTATCAGGGTTAGTCTTGTTTATTCTTGTGTTCTCACTTTTGTCGTACACCCTTCAACCATAACTGATATGTGTTTAGATGAGCTTCTAAGATAATCAACACAAGATTGATGACGCGTCTGCTCGGCGCCTTCACTGATTATCATAAGATTCGCTGTTGTTATTTTTAATAATTCTTTTTTAAAAATCTTTGCCAAGTTGGAAGAGTTATTCACGCTTGTCTGTCCGTCTTTCTGTCAGTTCGTTTAGTTGTCCACGAGATATACAAAAAGGTTCTCAATGTATATCAATCGAATTTCAAGGAAGGATGGGGCATAGGTAACGGAATATTAGATTCTAGGGCGGAGCAAGGGATGTGTACGATTATTGCTCTGTAAGAAAAGAGATTAATAACGAACAGTTAATACAAAAGCCGAATTTAAATTTCAAGGAAAGAAACCCACTATCTATACATTTGAACTCATAGCCTTTGTGTTTTAATGTTCTATTTTCATTCAATGTTTAGATAGTGTACGACGTTGGTAGAGGAATGCACTCTCTGAGTGCTTTCTAGCTTTTAGTACCTTTTATTTAATGTTATCGTGTTACTCGTGTTTTAGGTTGTCAACCGTATATCAAATCAAAGCTACGGATTATTAGTTTTTGTTTCAAAGGAAGAATGTTCCGAGTAGAAGGAAGAGTAGATGTTTTGATACAATTCAGGTGAAGTGTGTTATGCGGCGTAGTAATTTACTTGACCAAATATCTACAACGAGGCATTATGTTTTGACTAAGATAGTACCCGAAAGAAATGGCGTTGTTATTTACGTATTATAAAGTATACAAAAAAGACTAGCGGATGCAGGGCCAAACTCCACTCAAACTTATATACCGACTGAAGATGATTACTGCAACTTTTGTATTCTATATATATTAAATATGATGTATTTTCCCTAATATCTAAGACTTCTCAATTTAGCTCAGTATAATACACCCACCTAGCAATCACTGGGACGTGGGTTCACAGTAGGGAAACGGGGATTTACATATGTTTACACCCCACATGTTGGTGAGGATTGTTGTTCTTGTTCTCGTTACGGTAGTAAAGTAAAGTCAACACCGGGTTTGACAATATAGTATACATTATATAAATGTATTCATTGCAACCCCCTTCCCCCAAAAGAAATGCATACTCCAGACGAGATGTATTTTCATGTAGATTTTCTACGACTCTTCATATTATCCTTTTTAAAAATAATTTCAAAACAAAAGGAAACATAATTCGGTAACAACGAAACATCATCATCATCAGTAGTAGTAGTATCAATAGTATCAGTAGCAGGTGTCTGCCTACTTCCAACCAACGCACTCACAGAAACACAAAATGGACAGCTGCTGTTTACCGCTATCCATTTACTCTCTTTCTGTTTGGCATTGCGACAGGAAACCAACAAACAAACCTACACACAAAGAATGTGACATGATGACAAGATAATAAGATGATATGGCAGTAAGCTTACCTCGTAGGGAATAGGTCAGATTTTGAACCTCGCTGTTGACCTCGTAGTCAAAACTCACAAACAGCGTGCACATTCTGTTTACACCCAAAACAGCTAATAGCTAAAGATACTACACTTTGATCTGCGAAATGACAGCTTAAGACGACATTGAACTGGTGTATGTAAGTGGCCAAGTGAAATAATTATGGCAAGACATGGGATTTAATATGGTGTAAGACAATCAACTGCATACCCCAAGCGTCGGTCAGCTGGTTTCCAATATATTTTCTGACAGATCCTCCCACTGGAGCATTTGATACAACTGCATCGCTGAGTGCTTTGAAGCCAGCAATGTAGGGTTCGTCCTTGAACATATATTTCATGAGGTAGCGAATGACCTGTTCATACTCAAACCCAATCCTATCTATTTGTAATTAAAACTGAAACAGTCTGTTCCGACCTTCACAACACAAAAGAAACATTTTCAAAGTACAGAAAACTGTAAAATAAAGAAAGAAAAGAAAAGAAATGATTAAGATTATTATGATGGAGTACTTTAATACGATATTCGGCTTATCCAAACATTACCCTCCACGCACACAAAATATGATACATGCGAAACACTCACCAACATTATTGTCATAAACCTCCAATATGGATAAACATTATTTGATAAAAAGGCATTCTTTCGTGTTGTGTCCATATAACGTTTAACTATTGTCGGGATTGACTACAGGCACACACAAGGGAACAGAGGCATGTCATTAGGCATCTTACAAACACCAGTTCAACTGCACCTCTACTTAATTCAACAATACTATTTATACATTATTAATCATTAATTATATTTATATTTATTTACTTTTCAATATTTAATATATATATAATGGTACAGCGCATAATAGTGTCTAATCCAAATTCTGTTTTTTTTCATTGTCTTATTTCTTTTGATTTGTGCAATAGTTTTAATATCGAGTGAGCGAGGGTTTAAGACCTTACAATTTATAATCAGGGCCACCATCCCTACATTGTGCCGAAAGAGCTTTTACTGTTTATTGTTTTTTACATACACTGAAATATTGTTGCCATGTTGTGCATTCATATTCAATTTCGACAATGGTGAAAAGTTAGGTGTTTATGGCAATCATTTTGGTGAGGTTTTCGTATCAGTTTTGTTGTGAATGTATGATTTCGATAAGGGGATGAAGCCGTATTAAAGTACTTGTGCTCCCCTAACAAAATAATGCAAAATAATACACGAAACAATCACCTAAATTACTATATTAAAACTTAATCATTTTTGTTAACCTAGATGAGAAACATAGAAAAAAACATGTTTCGCCAGTAGTCTTTGGTGCTTTCAATCCACTAAGACAGTGCCCGTTCCAAAGATGCATGTTTGGAAGGTGCCGGACTTCATGGTTTGTGGAAAAGTCCATAGTTGTCATGTGAAATAACTTTCGTACGAAATAACGGCTTCGATGTATTTCGGTTACATCTTTTCAGTGTTGCAAATTTAGATATTATATATTTAAATTTAGATTCTAAAGAGGGAAACTATGAAGAAATAGCTATAATCTTTATCTATAGAAACTATGTAGAAATATCTATAATATTTAAATTGTATTTATTGTTATTAGATATATCCAGAACCGCCTATCAAAATACCGCAAATTCGATACTGCACTCCCTTGTGTGCTGAATAATATCTGGTGAATGACAACTTCGTATGATGCCCAGGTGTCGAGCAATCGCAGTGCATACACACTGACAGTGATTTCTTCAATTGCAGTTAGATTAGACCATAGAACACTCCAGGAACAGGTTAGTCTTTGGGAAAATCGATTATTAAGGTGTTAGCAGAGGCTATATTTACAATGTAACTGTAATAGTAAACTTGACTGTTAATTTCCGGTTGCCATACGGAAGTAAGGCTTCGAAATATTCGTTTACAGCCTCTCGTTCATTTCGTTAACTTCCGTTTGTGTACACATTCAATCAAAGAAGCTTAGATAACATCCTTCACAAGGGAAGTAACCGAATACTTCGAAGCCTCACTTCCATACAATGGACAGAAATTAGCGGTCCAGCCCTAGCTAAAACCTATAGCGGACGCATACGTATTTTTGCACTTACGCACACCGGTCAGCAAATGGAATACACTTGACACAATTTCCCTAAGAAAATCCAGGTGTTTACACCGAAATATGAAGTTATCTTGTTTGTTGTTGCTTTTAGATAACCATCTTTTCGTAACATGAACACACCGTACTTGACTAGAAACTTGATATCCGTTGTAGACAATAAGTCTGGCAAACCCTTTTATTCGTATCACCTTACATTCCATCTTGGACATGTGACGTTAGCAATTCTTTCGGACGATATTTCGATCGGCTTCACACTTTCCACTCATTACTATATGAAGACAAAAGATGTTTGATTATTGGTTAATTTTCAGTCTCTGCTAGTTGAATTCACGTCAGAATTGTCCAAGATCATACGCGCTCTGTCAGTGTCACTTTAATCATTACACATTTTTACCAAAGGAACACTTTTTCAACTTTACACCTCCCGACAGCTTTTCAGGATCAATTTGTATTACTACTGAAAGAGAATACTTTGGGAACTCTCAATTAAGTAGAATTACTATGGATACATTATTTCTTTAAAACGCCATATTAGTCTTCTATTGACTGTAGTTACTTAGTTTTACTCATTAAACTCATATTCATTTTATAATATATAAATATTCTTGTTATCTTCTTTTACACTCTGTAGATCACTTCCTTTCAGTCCTTCTTACCAAGGAAAAAGAAAGAACCAAACTGTGTTTTTGCCACGCACGACAAACTAAAACTTTCTTTCCCCCACCTGTTAGCTGAAACTACAAGCCGTATCAACGTACGCGTGTCGTCGTCGTCGTCGTCGTCGTCGTCGTCGTCGTCGTCTTCATCATCATCATCATCATCATCCTCCTCCTCCGTTCTTAAAGGGAAGATTGTCATTTGGCATCTACAATTTTCTTTTGGATTTCTTAAAGAGTTTATGGGCGATTAGTTTGATGATTTAACGGAGTCAGATCAATAATAATTAACCTGAACTAATCAACATCATAACACACCTTAGATCATCGACTTTTCTAAAAACTAACATATTCCTGGGAGTTTCTAGGGTCTAATGGATTTAAAAAACAAAGAATTACTGCCACATTACTATTATTTTCTTTGTCGACTAAGTTAAATAACGTGAATATTCAGGGAAACAGGTTATACTTTCATAAAACTTTACCTTGCGTTATCTTTTAAGATAAGAAAAGTGTTGTTGCCAAACTGATTTTCGGTTTACATATAAGTTTGAGTAAAAAAAAACATCTAGAAACATCTAGATTTCCCAGCTATATATATAACTTCGTCAACATTTACTTCACTGAACATTGCTTATTTTATTAAAAATAGTAAAGATGTTATTGAAAATCATCTAAATAGCAATATCTGACATCTAGATTTAGATGAAAAACAGTAAATGAATATTTTGCTATGTTCATTAACTGTTTTTTCCTTAATAAAATGGGGGAATCCAGTTTTCCTCTGTAGCCTACGCTATCCCCTGGGCTGTGTTATATTTGCATGAATAAGTTTATAAAATGCAGTCCGTTGCTTTAGCTGTGTATATACTTGACAACGACATCATTTTCATATACTAAATTGTAAAATTGTATGTAACCACCATGGACGACATTAATACGCAGCAATTATTGTTTGAATGTCGTTGATATCTCGAAGACTATACGAGGAGAAACGGTGCTAAAAGTGAACAGTGACAACTGAACTAACTTCACTAGTGAAATAGTCTACAATACGAGTGTTACTATCATTACGGTATGGTATGCGCCCAAGTAAGTATCTACATAGACTAGTTGACATTGTGGTGTCGTATATATTATTTTACAATTCATCCAATATTGTTGCTCTTTTAGTATGAGTAACATTTCGCTCAAGACTGTCAATAGAGAATTATATACGGATGTGTCTCTCTGAAACGGTGCCTAGAATTGAATTACCTATTGGAAAGAGTCAAGCTCATCCATCCCATTAAAAATGTAACATTAAATTAAATGAAATTACTAGATGCTTGTTGCCTGTTCTATGTTACTGACGGACAGGACTCGTTTTAATCTGTATCCAAAATTGAGGCAAACAAATTATGCAGAACATAATCTGATATATAATCTTTAGATTATATAACAGATTATGTTCTGCAGAAGTACTACATATATTTACAATCAAACTACTCAGTTTCTTAAATCACCTAAAAAGGAGACGGTATATGTGAATTCTGCACACATCTATAGCCTATGCGAGGCATACCGGAACCGTTTTAGGCACTGGGTAAAGTCTGTAGTTCAAAACGAAGTGTTTCAACCAAAAATCGACTATTGTAAAATAATATAATATATTTCTACATAGCATTCGATTCGAGGTCTTCTTAATGTCGGCATCTGGATATTATAGGAGGGCCTCAAGGACTGGCTTTGCTATCCCTTCCAATGGCCAATGCTTTAAAAGGGGCCACGTATTGGGGGCCTGGTGGAATCACGCTCTGACTGTCACTGGAGTAGGATATATGGAGTCTAATCCTGCGGAAGGTCTATGCCCAACAACGGACGTTAAAAGGCTGATGATGATGGTGATGATGATGATGATGGCGATGATCGTGATGGTGATGATGATGATACTAGATCAAAATATTATCTGGATTTAATTATAAACTGTCAACGTCAACATCAGCGTACGTCGATCTGTCGCGTGTACGTGGTACACCAACGGTGCTAGAATACTGACAAGTTCAACAGTTGCTCCTTATTATGTCTGGTTGAAAATCCCTTTAGTAGAGGTTCAATTTACAATGTAAATTGCTGGTGAATTGGTCCCTTATTTTGTGACTGGAATTATTCACGTTTGTTTGGTTTTTTTAAATCCGCGCGTTTTCAGTGATCACCACCCAACAAATATGCGAGAAGTAACTCAATCATTGGTTATCCTCCTTTCGAATTTCTTACTTGATCACCCCCAACAAGGCATGCTGCCAGAAAACATTGGTCAGGTGGCGGTTTCTATTGAGTAAATAAGAAGGCCTGTTTCTGTTCATATA
>VCCN01000420.1:5902114-5918765 GCA_006491835.1 Architeuthis dux | reverse complement strand
ACGGTTTCTATTATCAGAATGCTGATCTCATTCATCCTGATAGTTGTTTCATCATTCCAGGGGGAAAACAACAAGAAAGAATAATATCAACATGTATCAGGCGTTTATTTCTTTTAACTGAGAAGGACAATAATGTGTGAAAGAAATTACTTAATAATGAATGAGTTGAATTTAGAGAGATCGATTATTTCCAAAATGTAATTAACTTTATGAAATGGAAACGCGATGAAGAAAGAATATTTCAGCAGAATTCAGGACATATGCTTTTTTCTGACTAATTTAAAGTGTTGCTAACAATGTCCTTGCATACGGGTAAACAGTTTATTAGAGAAAGAAGAAGAATTATAGAAGTACTACAACGGCCAGATAGCGATGTACTTTCCAATTCCAAGAACATTAAACAAAAATTCAATATTTGCTGCAAACTTGATTTTGAAGTTTCGAAAGAAAATAAAATAAATAATATCTTTTTTCATGAAGACGGTTGAAGATTGTCATACTTTTCTCTGAAACAGAATTCGCATTTCTCTGCTTGAATCCAGTTTTCCTTTTTTCACATATTCCTCGGTCGGCATTGAAATGATTTTCGGCATTGTACACGACCCTGTTCTCTCCTGTAAGTTTCCTTCAAGTTCAAGGCGTTGTCGGAAGAATTGCTGCGATGCATTTGGAGTCATGTCTTGTAGAGAAGGGGTAATATATGTCCAAACACGAAGTGGGTGTTAAATCTGTTCAATGCACCACAGCATTAGTAGACCAGCGAACGAACTTTTTAAAAAAGCAATACAGATAATGAGGCAGATCACAATATATACGTTTAATTATGAGAGGGAAACATCTCCTTCCCTGTCAATGCACTCAATTCAGTGCTCGTTCCTTAGTTCATATGACTTTTCCCCACATCACTACACAGCATCGATCATTTTGAGTCAGTTTAGCGTGGCATCATCCATGTATCGCAGGCCATTGCCTCTTTTGGGTTGCTGCAGGATTGGACACTCTGGCAGTATGTGTGCGATGTTCTGTACATCACTGCTGCACACGTACAGTTGTAAAGTCGAGTTGTCGAGATACTCCGTCCGTACTTTCCCGTCAGATATTACCGGCACCATCATGTGGAGATTCCCGATTTTCGTGCCTTATCGTTGGTAATGTTTAAAATGAGATAAGCCACTAATACAATTACGATAACTGTATTATCCGTACAGTTCACCAACGTCTAATCTCACAGGTTCAACTTAAGGTGCGATCCTGCCAGCAAATTAAGCTCCTGGGGTGGGGGTATCGTCTTTGGCTACCGGCCAACCAACTGGATACCCATTGTTATTTGTTATAGATGGTCATAGAGTCAAACTATGTTTATAGGAATATGGCCGTTTAAATGTGGGATGCTAATACGAAGTTTCATAAGTGCTGGCCAGGATTATCACACAGGAGCATTTCTCAATGTGCTGTTATATAAACAGCATTATTATATACTTGAAACCTTTAACAGATCATGAGACAATTGTGAACACAAGACTATATGATGAGGCTGCATTTTCATTTGGCATTGCTACACTACAACGGGAAACCAACAAAGTCTGGTGGTAACGTAAGGTACTGCTGGGGCACTCTAGGTTAGTGGAAATAATTCCTCGACCCCTAAATCATGCATGTCCTCAAAGTCATCATCTGATGAAGGCTCTGTTTGCAACACATCAGTTGTTTTATCTAGCAGCATGTGTATGGAATTAGATAATGCAAACATTTACTCAACTAAAGGAACTGAATGTATCTTTAAAAAAGATTAAATTAATTAAACACTATGAAACGCTGCGCGTATGATTTTTTTAAAATGATTCTCAACTATTATAAATGCACTTTAGGCTGAGTACGTTCTTAGTATGACTGTACGCTCAAGTGGAAGCGAAACTCAATAGTTAATATCCAGTATTAGTTAATCTATAGCTTTGTCTGGCACAATGCTTCAACAGCGATTCACTCAGTGGGAGACAAGCTCATCAACAAAGGCCGGCAAAATTATCTTGCTAACAAGACCCTCGGAAGTATTTATAATGTATAACTGGATATATTCTACTAACATTAATGTAATTAAGTGAACACTAGTGTTAATAAGAGACAAATATTTCTAATAACAATATCTTGTGCCGACAATTAGATCAGTTGTGTACTGTCTAAAAAGTGTTTCCCAAGACAAGAATGCGGCAGCCTCCGTGAACTACCTTGAACACGTGCTGTGGCCGACCAATGAGCCATGGCCACACTCCTTGGGACATTTTGATCTAAAAGGATAAGTTAAGACGCGCATTTATTCACGGCACATTTCGACTTTTCATTGAGTAAATGATTCATTTACTCTCTATGACTGGAGGTAAATTCATCGCAGAATGTTTTTGAAAGGGTTATATGTTGTGTGTTTCTTTTCATTGTGAGGCAATCATAATCCATTTATTTCCCAGAGAGGGAAGCTTTGCAGCTCATTTGATTATCCAACACGCGCATACATTAAACAATAGCACAACGGTAGAAAGGCGTTTATATTCTTGCAAATCGACAATGCAATGTAGTAAAGATTCACTTATGATTCATTTATTGAACCTCGCAGCCCCCTTAGAGGAATTTGTGTTTTAAATGCAGGTGCTTTCAATGCATTAGACTCTAAAACCATCTGGAAATGTGTTAGTTTTTAGAAAATATTTTTCAGGGTTTTACGAGGGGGGTTCCATTTACAAGTAACCTTGATGATGAAGTGGGAACTTACTTTCCGTCATTTTCAGGGAGATATGGCTTATATGCATTATCGGCTCGGTAATCACTTATAAGTGGCTAATTCACCCAATCAAAGGTTTTATTAACACGTGTAATATTAGGATCGATGGAAATGAATCTTACTTTATTTTACAATTGCAAAATCATATCATTTCCTCGCGACCCGGTAACACATGCGTTGTGGCCCGGTAGCGTTGCGCGGTTCATTAGTTGGGGACCGCTGTTCTAACCAATACGTCGTGTGCGATCTAAGTTTTATTGATATTTAGTCGATCATAAATTAAAATCAATACCGATACACATGTGCTGACGTATAACATATGAGTTCACTGGTCCTGTTATGACTAGTTGTCACCCTTGCTATAAAATCCAAGTTTAGAAGAACGAAATGCAGATTTCAATTTACGATTTTCCGACCAATCAGATTCACCCCAGACGGCTCACAGGGGATTTACGCCGAAGGTAATCAAAACGACATAAAACTCAACAAAATCCGAAATCTTCCTCAGATACCATTGCAGAGTTGACCCGGCCAGACCCCATGTGTCTAAAGCTATATATCTTTTCTATATACGCCTGTTGACTGTATTACCTAAAGGATTGTGTTCACAATCTCCCTTAATCCGTGACACTTAAGGCTGATTCAAAAACCCATCTCCTCATCGGCATTTCCTATTCCATTGCTTCTTCTCTAAAATGTATTGACTTCCAGTACGATCATTCATATGAGACGATATATGTTCAAACTTAAGAAATATCCACTTTGGACTCTCTATTAAGTGAGATCAACATTATACCAGAAGATACACCTAAGTATCCTTATATATGTAATTGTTAGGCATGATCCTCGGCGTAAAACCTCAAAGTTAAACCAACAGTATAATATGTATACACTGTTTTTCCATTCTTATATAATGTAATATGTTCTAGACGTTACCGTAGTGTTGTGAGTAATTAATTAAGTGTGCAATAACTGACGACAAAAGAAACCGAACCATTTGTTCTGTACCTTTTCCCAAGCAACTTTAAAATTAAGGCAAACAAATTAAGATATACGCCAAGTAAGTTAAACACATATCTTAACATTATGGACGTTATCTTTGGATGGGAACTAACGAAAAAGACCCACGAATTTGATTAAGAACCAGTTTCAACTAATTTCACTTGAGAATTAACATTTGCAGAAACTGAAGCTATAACTGCATATTATATGTGATTACTAACGTTAATATATTCAGCTCACTTGTCGTTTTAATTTGCTTGATGTACGTTTTAATTTGTTCGCCATTTTTTAAAAATGTGTCTGGTGTATTTTTAACTTACTTGGCGTATTTCTTTTTTTAATTTGCTTGCCTTAATTGTAAATTTGCTCGGGAAAAGATATATATTCATATACAGCTGACGAATGGAAGGCACATCACTGTGGATCACAGGTCATTGCTATTGTAGTGAGTTCGATCATTGCTGGGTCCTTTGGACTTGTGTCAGATTAAAAGCTTTCTAAATATCTACATATTGTCTTCGCGTTTGCATGACTTTTCTGTCGTAGATTTCAGTGCCAACTCCTTATGAATTAATCAGTAAATTATATTCCCCAAAAGTTTTTTACAAAATAAGTATAAATAACAGATAATTTCATTTCAGTATTATTCATCTATTCAAGAAAACTTTGCCAAATACAGAAACACACTCAGGCAGTTTTTTTGTGGCAAACATGAAATATTCCTTTGGCATTTATTTTGCAGCGCTGGCTTGCAGTATTGGGTGTAGATATCGGTCCATCCATTATGAGGATTAGCGGGATTGCTACGCGTTGCTCTCTCCATGATCCCCAACTGGTTAGGGCACCAGATATTGACCAGTCACGGTACTCACCAGGTTGGACGTAGCCTAACTTCTATGACCGTGCGAGAACTGGTGTTTCCAACGCGATTTGGCCATAACCTTCAAAGCAAATATGAAAACTGTTATGTTTGCCTTGTGAAAATACCAGCCTTTTCTTTTTATATAACATGTTGGTTATTATTAGAAAGGTTATTACACTATGACCGCTAGCATTCTTCTACTACTACTACTACTACTACTACTACTACTACTACTACTACTAATACTACTACTACTACTGATGATGATGATGATGATGATGCTAACTCACTAACACGTAGTCGAAAGTGTATACATATGTAGAACGATAATAACACAGGTTAATGTGCATTATATATAGTGTGTGCCAATACTAACGCCATTCTCCTAATACCTTACTATCACACAGTCAAAAGTATATAAACATGTTGGACTAGAGTGACACATGGTATTATACATTGGTTATGTTCTGCTGTGTGCCACTATTGGCGTCATCCTCCTACTACCTTACTATCACACAGTAAAAGGTATTTAAAAACGTAGAACTAAAGTAACACACGCCATTATATATTGCAGGTTGTCCGCGGTGTACCACTAATGACAGTATCCTCTTAATACCTTAATATCACGCAGTCAAAATACATAAAAGGAATTGTGTGCCGGGTGCCTAAATGGAGGACGAGATCACGTATAGGATTTTCGAGTCAACGATAACGTTGTGACTAAGTCAGTATTGAGAAGAGTCGAGAACTAAACAATTCAGAGTGCCAATTACATATCAACCAATCATACCACTAACGAGGCTTAGTATCAAACAGATACATCCTATTTAGAAAACATCAGATACATACAAACATACTTACGCTACAAAGGAATTAACTTATACAACCCAAAGGTAAAACAACTATCAAGACAAAGCAGATGATCACAAACACACACACACACACATACACGTGTCAATGGTGAACAAGTAATACCGACCCAACCATAGGCGACCAGAATCCGCCGAAATAACAATTGGAGACGAGAAAACCTAACGACATTAGACGTTATTAGAAACCGTCAACCAAAACTGTCAACAAAACTGTCAATATAGGTTTCTTCAGCTTTTAGATGGGTATGACTGGCTGGCTGGCTATCTATCTATGTGTGCGTGTGTCGCATCAATGGAACTAGATGGCCTAGTGGGCTGAGCATTTAAACATTTACCTATTGATATGTTTAGAACTAACGTTTTTTTTTAAGTTCTGACCACCACCACCAAAATAGTTTTTTTAGTGGTGAATTCAATTTACAATGTAAGTGTATGCTAAATCGGTCACTTAAATTTGTTTTCTGAAAATTCAGACTTGTTTAGTGAACGTTGCCCAACGAAATGCGAGAGGGGCAATTTATTCATTAATAACCCTTTTTTCCAATTTGTAATTGATTACCGCCAACACAGCATGCCGCGAAAAGACGGCGGTACGCGACACTTTCTATTGAGTGACTAACTAGACCTATTTAAGTTGATATTTTTTTAATTATATCCAAAGACTATTCATGAAGTGTCAAATGAAGATCGCGACTCACGAACTCACGAACAACGACTTGCGAATCTAGCACGCTAAAGATCGGTTTATGACAGGTGTTCCATTACGTAGATGCGTCATGCTTTTTAGTCTCGGGTAATTATTAATCTTATCATTTTCTGGCACAAGGCCACTAGTCTGGGAGGGATAGGTATGAAGACCACTAAGAAGTTGGTTAGATGGTTGTCGAACATAGATTGAAACAGAACGCTCTTTCGTTAGTGATACCTCGTGAAGTAGAATGCTCAAATTGTAAGTCCCTTGGAGGCGCTTGAATACTCGGGGGACGCGGTAAGGCAGGGGGTGGTAGGGGGCGTCGGAAAACAAGGTGTGATGAGGGGGGAAGAATAAAGCTCGATATATCCAACGAATAGCGTCGTATGTCTATTTAGTTTTATATTAATTAATCAAGTATTTTTATTTACATTTATACAAGTATATATTTCGTAATAAAATAAATGGTTACTTTTTTTAATTATTAAACGGTATTTCCTGCTTTACAGGGGGTGGGGCACTGATATAATGTATGCTCAAAGTGGGGTTGCGAAAAATGTTGGGAAACACCGTTGTTAGATAGAGAATGAATCTGACGCAACGTGGAGGGAATGTTGATGTTTGTATCATCATTGGCAGCACTCTGCTCTTTGGGTTCTGGCATCTTCGGTTGTGCAGTCAGATGTGCGAGTGACAGTCCGTGTTGCACTAGGCAGAGATGTACAGAACAGCCTTGGCTGCGATAGTTGCTAAAGCACACTTCTTCCGTCTCTCTTCTCTGCTGCAAACTGACCACTCCTCACAACTGTGTATGCAATTAACTTACGGCTAATCTGACGCCAGGAATCCCGACCATCAGCCTGTATCTCCCAGCTGGCTGGAGAGATATTGCAGGCCTTCGAAGGAAGAAACAATACGATGATTTACATTCATAACACAGATGGGAAGAAAAGTAAATGTTTTCATTCGATTAGCCTCGCTTGCAGAGGGAAAGTATGGACCTGTCAGGCAACGTTGGCATCGTCGTCGCGATGTTCTTTTTACTTGTTTATACGTTCTCCTGAGCAAATTAAAAAATGCAACAACCGAGTTTAAAAATACGCCAAGCAAATTTTAAAATACGCCAAGCAAGTCTAAAAATACGCCAAACAAATTTAAAAATACGCCAAACAAATGAAACTAATAGGGCAACTAAATGTTAAAGTTCGGCATGCAGATTAAAAAGAAAAGCAAACTTTCAGACGTGGATCCAGGGACGTACAACTCCTTCCCTACTAAGGAAAGACACAATTAAATCTTCAGCTCACGGTTGCCAGATCTGAATTGCTGAAAGTAGCGAGCTGAAAGACTAAAAGCAGCGAATTTGTAATGAAAGTAGCCCAATAGTTTATTTTCTTTTACCACTTGATACGCTTTTCCGAATATTACATTTTAATACAGAGCGTACACTTACAATCTTACTGTAACATACATATGTCTACATATGAATAAATAAAATGTTGCCACATGGCCATGCAAGCAAAACCTTATATAACAATGTATTTTTGGTCACAGTTCGTTGTAAATTACTTTCCTGTAGTTTCCATTGAAAATTATTTCACTATGAATGTGTGAACCTGAAAAGAAATTACCCCGACACTTTAAAATCTCCCTTTCAAATAACTTACAAAATGGAAAGCAAATGAGTGTGTTGGACCTCTTTTAGACATTATATTTGTACGGGTCTGGTTAGTCACTCAAAAGGAACCGTCAAGAGACCAACGTCTTTTAGCGGCATGCCGTGTTGCGGTTGATCAATTAAAAAAATGGTAAAAAAGGGGTGATCATTGAATAAGGTACTTCTCCTGCCTTTTGTTGGGCGGTGATCACTAAAGATTATTTTTAAAAACCAAGCGTGAATGTACAATGGGATTATGTTGGTGTAAACTTACATTGTACATTGAACTCGCAAATAAAAAGCTATTTAGGGGCGATCAAAAAAGAAAAAGTAAAGTCCTTTAGACATAATAATGAATACATGTTGAAATGTTAATCCCCCTAGCTCAATTGGTGCGGCCTGTACGTGTGATACATAGATAGGCAGCCAGCCAGCCAGACCGACTTGACAACTGAATAAACTTATGTTGAGAGTATTGGTGACAGATTTGGTTGAAGGTTTCTAATATAAAACCTCAGCAGAAAATCGTTCGGCAAAAGTCTCTAAGTGAGTGCTACTCTTCAGAGTGAATTATTCACACGAATGTCCTTTTTACATAACTTTCTCGAATATAGCAGCGCCGAATTCGATTTTAAGAAGGTTTTACATAAAGGCTAACGTATAATACATTCTCACTGGGAAGGGGAAAAGTTTTCACAATGCATTGAAATGATATGTTCATCTTCATTAAGTTTTTTCTTTTACTTGAATTTGTTTATCCACTTTAAATACGTTGTACCCCCACCAACACATTATGTCACATAAAAAAGTCTCCTTTCCATTTCTCTCAATAGCAAAACAGCCTTTCAGATGTTCGAAGCAAACAGACGAAGATGGTTTTCAAATATTAGAGGTGCCAAGTGAAAGGTGAATGTTAACAAAAGATGTTTCTTAAAGAAATAAAATAACACTGAACAAAAAGGAATTCTTCAAAGATGGCGGCGATGTGCATAAAAAATGGCGGCGATGTCTTCTATTAAAATGCCGAAAACATTGGGTTTTCTCCTGATGTGTTGATCGAATGTTTTCAAAGTTACGGTTCTTTTATTTATTTTATTTGTATTTCTTTAAGTCAAACATAAGTGTGGACTGCATAGAATAAGTTGTGAATGTACCTTTTATGTCTCTACTTTCAAATATGATTATAAAAGCACAGGTAAAGAATTAGCCTTGGCTAAATGGAAACATATGTTAAATAGACAGAATAAACTCAAATGGATAAAAAAAGAAGAAACAAGAATTGCTTTTACTTGAATTACTTTCGTTAATGTATTTTGATGGAATGTCTTCAAGTTCGTTTTTCTCGTCATTTCAAGGGAAATATTTCCAGATATTATAATTTCATTAGTTCACTTTCATGAAGCGTTCTATTTACGTTTTAATATAGTTTCTTTCTATGAACCGTCGACCACATTTGTCAACGTGGGTTTCTGTAGATTTTACATGACTCAGGCTGATTGGCTGGCTAGCTATCTATGTTGCAAGTGTCATGCGTACAGGCGATTTCCCTCGCCATTTCCGTCAACAGAAACTGTCAACATACGTTTCTCCAGTTTTTAAGTGATTCTGGCTGGCTATATATGTTTGAGTCATGCGCACAGGCGAGTTTATCCCGTCATTTCTTGGTTATTTCAAAGGAAAGATTACCAGATATTAAAATTGTATTAGTGGTCTTTCAAACTGTCAACATATGTTCCTTCAGTTTCTACGTTGGTCTGGCTACCAGTCTGTATGGGCATGTATGTATGTATGTATGTATGTATGTATGTATGTGTGTCACGCGTACAGGCCACACAAATGGAGCTAGAGGGCCAATACTCATTATTATGTCTAAAACACGATACTCTGTGTAAAATACACGACAAGATGGGTTTTTAGATCGGGTTTCATGAGGTATTTCAATATATGTTATGTCTATGTTGTTTCCGGTAGTGTTCACGCTTGTTTACTGGAAAATCCAGACCTATTAGTGATCACTGCCGAACAAAAGACGAGAGAAATAACTTACTCATTGATCACCCTATTTTCCAGGTTTTTAATTGATCAACCCCAACACAGAATGACGTCGGTGACGTTCTCTATTGAGTGACTAACCATACCTGTGTTCTCTTACAGTGTGAAAGAAAAAACGCCCGATAAATGTTGATATTATTCATCCTTCTCTTTTCCCCCAAGAGTGATGAAACAGGTATCAGGACGAATGAGCATTATTTTCTGGGATGGGGGTGGGGTTCATTCAACCTCGGTTCATATAGTATTGTCGGGATAAGCCAACATTTGCATCAGGTCAGTTTCGTCAGGGAGATTGTGCATACAGAACTCACAAACAATAGTTACCTAACCATAACACAAGGACAGTTGCTCTTATCCTAAACTTTAAGGATAATGGTTGATAATGGTTGACCGACTATTGAGTGGCGGCAAATGAACGGTGACAAATGAGCGGAAGACTAACGTGTGCGAGACAAAGGAATGACGACAAATTAAGTATTTGTAAAGCGATTATTGTATTACTTTTTATTAGATGAAGTATTGTAAACCATTTTATTAATTCGTGACTACTATTCATGTATCTTCATCTTAATTGTAGGTTATTTTTAACCACAACTCAACTCAACTCAAACTCAGTGTTTGCTTGGATTTTAGTAAAAGAAAAAGCAATTATTTTATTCTTTTTCTTTATTGGATGAAGTATTGTAAGTAATTTCTAGCTTAGATTCTCCGAGAATCAAGTGAGGTAATAAATCTAACGGACACAGATTAACATTCCACTGGACTTATCTGCAATGCCGCATCTCCACGAATCAAATTCGGCAAGGTACGGAGAAAATCGTGCCATGTATCAGCATCAGACATGCAGTTATATACTAGTTGGGTTCGAGCACATGGTCGACCAGCTAATTTCCGATCTTTCTCGCAAAAGGATGGAATGACACTAACCCTAATCTTAACACAGACCCTAATCCTTACCCTAGCACTAAACCTAATGTTAACCCTGACTACTATACGCCCTATCTAAAGTCGGGGTCATGTTTGCAAAATGTTCCCTTTTTCAGAAAATTAATGAAAACATAAAATAGAAAAAGCAGCAAGAGTTGGTCTTGTTGGAAGAAATTGAATTGTTTGATCAGCAGCGGACATACTGTTGTTGAATTTTATTACCCCCATCGATACTCGGAAATCTCGTGATTCTTCGAAGCTAAAAGTAACTATATCCGCATTTTAGTAATGTTTGGCTACTATTAAACTTTATCTCAGTTTTTAGCGACCCTTTGATCCTAGGAAGAGCGCATATACTCTGATCGTCATCATCAGTATCATCATCATCATCAGCCGTTATAAGTCGACAGCTGGACGAAATGCCTTTCCAATCTCCTTCCATAACGACATAGTATGTGCTAACTCTGCCACGCCCTACCCGTAAACTTGTATATCTCGTCCCTCCATCTTGTGTCTGGTCTTTTTCTACTGAGTTTACTGTCCCATGGGCACTAGTCGGTTAGTCTTTTCCCCCAGCTGTTGTCATTTATTCTTGCTAGGTGACCAGCACATCTCCATTTTGCCGCTTAATTATTTATATAATATCTTTCACTAAATCCATGTTGATATGTTTATATCTCTTAGAGGTATCCCTAGAATTGCTCTTGCCATGGCTCTCTGTGCTATTCTAAGTTGGTTTTCAGCTTGTTTTGTTAATTTCCATGTTTCGCATCTGTATGTCATGGCTGGTATTATGCAACCGTTGTATACCTTACGTTTCCGTATCCATACGTACATGATCTCGTCATTTTTTACGGGTATGATGCTAGTAGTGCAGTTGTTGATGCTAATAAATGGAATTACCCGTTCAACTGGGTAAAAAGGTTTCTTTAAAATCTGTTACGATTAGTGGATAATCATCCTGCAAATCTGGAATGACTAAATGAGTAAATGATATGTATTTAGCTAACCAATGTCCTTACGATGGCTACGGCCTAACCCGTCCCTGACAGGGCTTCCCATATCACAATTCTCCCGGCTTGCGATATGTAAAATAGACTTAGAGGTGACAGGCATCCGCCATTCTCCCTTAGGGCACCTGTTATTCCCAGTCAGTCATTTAGAAACTGACGTTGTTTAACTTCGGTGATAACACGAGAACAGGCGTATCAAACATGATTTGTCCGCAAGATTTATTTTTATAGTCTGAATTTACCATCGTAATTTAGGAGAAGATACAAATAAATTTAGAATTTACCATCGTAATTTAGGAGAAGATAACAAAGATAAAATAAATATCTGGATACCAGAAGTTTGTCATTATTTCGAGTTTAGCTTTCCGTGGTATGCTTTTAAGTTAACCCTTCATGTACTAACGGCACTTTTCAGTACCACATGGTTTGTCAATAATTTGTGACCTGTGTGTCCCTGGAAGTACTTGTAAGTTCAATATTTGTTAAATGTTTGTTTTCCAATGAAAATGAATGTTTAGCTAAATGTGTTTCTTTATGATTCAATATTAGTTGTCCTTATATGGAATTCAAATATACATTTAAAAGAAAATAATTACAAAATATCTAAAACATTTAATAGATCAGGATAACGTATTACATGCTATCCCTCTCATTTTAATTAACGTATATACCCTTGATTTTGTGATTACGGTATCATTAATATATGGTATGCTCTTTTGAAGCCAATGGTTGCTCCTAGTCCTCCCCATTATGTTTGAATTTCAACCTTACACAATTATTACTCATGTATAGGTCGGCCCAAAACTTCTTCCTAAAACATTTGATCTTCAAAACTCGACCTACACACGAGTACATACTGTAGGCTGTCTGGCTCTTTTTACAGGTATTGTGTTCGTAAAGATCCCCTTCTTTACCAAAGTTTCGCAATCTTCCAGAAGCGAATGCATTCCCCCCTCTGATGCGTTTTCTTTATGTAAAACAGAAAAGCCAATATCAAATGTATAAAAAGATTCTTTTGAGTTGCAAACGGGAATTTCTTCTTCACACTGATGTTTTCATTCTAACATTCCGGGCATAAAATATTGACAAGACGAGCAGGAAAAGGAAATACAAACAAATGTATTTACTCTGCTTATCTGTAAGTTTCCATTCGTTTTATTTTTTCTCAACTGTTTACTGTTTGCAGTTTCGCTCATTATAGATTTTACTAAAAATGAAAAATAAAAATGACTTCGCGTTTACAATTCTACAATACCCGACCAAATAAGTAGTTGGTATTCAGTGAATTCTCAAAGGCATATACAAATTAGATGTGTTTTTAGATGCGCTTTTCATATTCTTGATTGTTTGTTTTGTTTAGCGGCACATTGACCATTGGTGGGTCATTTAGTGACGGATTCAGTAGGGGGGATGGGGGATCCCATGTCTCCGTGACTAGAGACTCGAGTGGGGAGAATCTCAAATCACTATCACTGAGACAAATGCCACGTGGACCGGGATAAAGGGGTAGGGTGGAGATCCCAAAAGCCTCTCAGGACGAATCGCGAACGTGCTAATGGTGATCACCTCCCGACCAGCTGACCAAGATATCCTGTGCAACTTCTCCCAGATATCCGAAGATACCCGGGCATGCCACGAGGACCCCCGACGGGCCGTGGTTATCTGAACATCGAGACCATGGCAGTTTCGAAGCACATATACGCCACTTTGATCCTAGCCACAGCCTCAGCCACATGAAAGATATCCTGCGCAAATTCTCCCAGGACGATACCCGAGCATGCCACAAGGACCTCCGAAGGGCCGTGGTTCTCCGAACTTCGAGTCCATGGCGGTTTCGAAACCATCCTTTTTAAATGCGCTAGCATCTCTACCATATTTTGCCATCACTGACAGACAAACCGAAATGCGTGTTACGTATCCTTGCCAATTTAGAAGTTTTTGGTTGCGTTTACATGTGAGAAATTTCTGTTTAGATGATTTTAATAAATAATTCATTCAGTAATTAAAAAATAATATTCTTATTTAATTTATAGTAATCAAATAAGTAATATCTTTATTAAATTAAGTAATATTTCATGAGATAAATGTTGAAGATTAAAGTCACATATAATTTATTAATGATATATAATATATTTCCTAGAACTTTGACATATTATCTGGAGAATCTATGTTTTCAGATGTCTTTTGACTCAAATTTAGATGTACATTTGAAAATAAAGTTGGCAAAGCTGCCCTTGCTAGATCCTCACAACTAGCGGATCTATGTTCTGACTTTCAGTTTTTCTCTTTTTTTCCGATTACATTTAAAAAACGCAGAGAAAAAAGAATAAGAAACGGGAAAGATAATAATAACAGTTGTCGGAAGAAACGTTGTTCTTTTGCTTTTTGGAATTCATTGATCTCTTCTGCAAGAAGTTGTTGCATAGTTATTGTGATTTACAGGCGTTGTTGTTCGGTGTCTGCTCCAGGCAACATACTAATTACACTGTGTATACACGCAAAGTGTACACAAATCAGGGAGACCTAACAGGGGGGTGGGGAGAAACATACATCAAACATAAAACCGTATCTTTCAATTCAACCTTTCTTTATTTTATTTTACCTTGTACTCCTGCAACGTTTTTTTCTTCTTTCTTTCTATCTCCTTTGTCTTACCATTTTCATTCATTATTTTATTTCCAGTTTTGCTATTTCTATACGCCACAAGTCATTTCGTGTTCCCCAGCAACATTTTACGAAAACACTATCATAAGTGCAACGCGCTAGTTCGATAGCAAAAATGCAAGCACATGCACACGCACAAATGCAAGTATATAGACGCGCACATACACACACATTTATACACACACACATATGTAAGTACATAGATGCACACGTACAGATGCGAGTACATACACACATATGCCGGAGCAAAAGATCCTCCATGTTCCATTGTTGTTCAAACAACACACGTTTTACAAAGCAACACTATCATCCCATACACGTACGGATTGTTCAGCTTGATTGCACTCTAACAGAAGCATTCGCGCACACAGTCGCTGTTCACGTTCAAATACAAAAACAGAACTCGACTCTCTTTACTTCTTCATTACCTTTTCAAACAAAGTTAGAGAGGTATATGTAGGACCCCGTGTCTGTTCCTCTGTCTTTCCGTTTGTTCAGTCTTCACATCGGTGTCTTTCTGTCCACATTCTATCTCAAATTGTTCCCAATGCATTTCGTTGAAGTTCCGCGGAGGCTAGAGCCATGGCCAAACAGTAGAAGTGTCTATATTGGGGGGGGGTCAAAGAATGTGTTTTTTATTGAGATATATTATGTTATTCCCCTGTGATACGTTGTTCTCGACTCATAAATGTACAAACATACACAATGTATAACATACACATATAACGAAAACAACTATCTCATGTCCGTCGTTGAGCATCCCTCTCCAAATCTCTATATCGCAATGTCAATCCAGGCGTCCCGGATTATAACGCTGGTGTTTGGTTCCAAGTAAACAAATCGCGTTATAATCGAGCCCCGATAACCAAGCTAGATCTAACCCTTTGGGGATACGTCTTTGGGGATTACTATTTTTGGGGTCCACCATCCACCCGCGTTATATCGTAAACCGCGCTCTAACGAATCGCGTTATAACGGAGGAGGCATGTATTAACTTATCTCGCAAACGTTAGAAATAAACGAGGGCAGGAGGATACAAGTATTAAAAAAAAACTATATCTAAAGTCATACGAAAAGGATATGATAAGAGATGGTACAAAACAATTGACAGTTTGGTACCCAACGGATAGCAAACGCAGTAAGAGAATGCCAGACTTAAAATGGAAGTAGCTGGGAAAGGCCTGTGGCCTGTGTCCAGCAGTGGACTCATGGTGGCTGACGATGAGGATGCTGATGATGATGCTGATGCTGATGATGACGATATATAAACACGTTTATTAAAAACGCATTCCATGAACTGAAATCAAACCATATATGCGCGAGTGTCTCCATTGTACTCTCAGAGATATATAGAAGAGGTGGGAGGATTTTTTCGGTATGTCAGTCAGTAGCCGGTAGATCAGTCAGTCAATGACGGCAATGGATACTAGAGATACTCGCGCATCTAGAAAACAGTTACAAAGTAAAAATCTGTCGGAAGTGCATAACAATAGCCGACACAATTGGTGCTTGGGCGGTTCCAGTTGTTTAGCTGCGACATGTGCGCCTCACTTTTGTCGGTCAGTCTTGCGAATAAAAGACATCCGTGATTAAATTGCTATGGCGCCACCGGCGGCAAGTGAAGAACATCACACGCCAGACATTTTGAAGCGAGCAACCATTATGTCTTCTCGGTTCCATTGATATGATCTACAGTTGGTTATTTCGTGTTCACTGTTCTTTGGAATTGCCTCCTGCAAATAGCGGATATCGAAGAACCCCCCGCCCCCGGGCAAGCGAGCGAACACGAGCGAAAAGGTAATTCATACCAAGTGAATTACCTTTAAGAGCAGGTTGAGAGATAATGGCTAACCTTTTGCTTCGTGATCGAAAGTGAATTTCTTCGCCTTGATGCATCTTAACGGAAGGGGAAAAGATGTAAACGAATATAGGATGTCCATTCAGATGATGTAACCTTAAATTTCGATTCCGGGTCTTTCAATTCTATTCTAGCGTATTGCTTTTCGCTGACGGATTTTTATCTCACTTCAATGTATTATTATTCCCTTCTTTGTACTTGAACCTGATTTTATCTCTTTTGACCAATTTACATTGCACAATGGAACCCGGTCTATCGATGCGACGATAATTGGACTATA
>VCCN01000420.1:5817853-5828012 GCA_006491835.1 Architeuthis dux | reverse complement strand
TGTGTGTGTGTGTTGTATATATTGGCTGCTAGAATCCCCATTAACGTTTCCACTTGTGTGTGTCACTGTAGGTATTCCACAGGGCCTGGAATCTGTTCCCTTTCGCTACTCTGAAGTTGCTAATATTCTCTATTTCTATCCTATCTGGACATCTCTTCTTCTTAAGAATCATTTTATTCCGTTCAGTTCTAAACTTATATTTAGTTCTGCACGCTATCATTCTATGATACCTTCCTGTGTCTATTTTATTTATAACGGTACCGTCTTTAATGTTATTTAACTTGTCAGTTAGTATGAAGTCGATTTAGTTTTTTGTTGTGCAATTTGGGCTTTTCCAAGTCCACTTTCGACCTTCCCGCTTTGAAATAATGTATTAGTTATATTTAAACCGTATCTCTCTGAGATATTTCCTAACATGTCACCTCTCTCATTTCTCTGTCCTATTCCATATTTTCCTACACTAGATTCTCTAACTTTCCTTTGGCCTATCTTAGTATTAAAGTCACTCATGAGAATTGTGTAGTTAGTCTTATCTCTGTAAGATGCAGGGGAATCTTGCACAAAGGACTAGCGCAAGTCACACAATGTATAAGAGAAAGAAAGGTTCCTAAGCACTTCTATCTAGGAATAGTAATCCTACTCCACAAGAACGCGGATAAGCAGGACCTTGGTAACCACTACCCTATTACACTATTACCTAACACATATAAACTATTCACAAAAATAAGCACAAACAGATTAACAGGCACTCTAGGCGAAAATCAACCACGCGAGCAGGCAGGCTTCAGAAGCGGATAGTCAACAATAGATCAACTACATGCAATAAATCAACTGATCGAAACGTCCTTAGAATACAACAAACCGCTCTGTTTTGGCCTGCGTATATTATGCGAAAGCATTTGACTCGGTATAACCCACGGCAGTCTTCAACTCAATGCGAGAACGAGAATCACATACAGATTATCCAAAACATATACGAAAATGGCACTGCAATAATTAGACTACATAAACATACAAACAAGATAAAGATAGCAAAAGGAGTAAGACTGGGGGGGTTCAAGATGACCTATATTATTCACAGCGAGCCTTGAAAGCATCTTTCGGGAAACTGACTGGAAGGGAATGGGATTAAACATAGATGGAGGATACTTACGTCGGAAGCATCTGAATAATTACAAAACATATTAACCGATCTAAATATGGAAAGTAACAATGTAGGCTTAAAGATGAACAGGACAAAGACGAAAGTAATGTTCAACGAAAGAGACCCCCAAAATATCATAAAGATAGGAGAGATTTTAGATGAGGTTGATGAATACATCTGCCTGTATAAAGGTAATACAGTTAGAGAAGGACCACGACTCCGAAATAAAGCGACGTATAACGATAGGTTGGAAATCGTTTGGTATGAACAGAGACGTGTTGAAGAGCACATTGCCAATGTTCTTAAAGCGTAAGGTATACAACGGTTGCATAATACCAGCTATGACATACGGATGCGAAACATCTTAGAATAGCACAGAGACCATGGGAAGAGCAATGCTAGGGATGACTCTAAGAGATAGAAAAAGATCAACGTGGATCAGAGAGAGGACTAGAGTGAAATATATTAGACAGATAATTAAGCAAAAATGGAAAAGGGATGGTCACCTAGCAAGAATACATGACAATAGATGGGGGGAAAAGATTAACAGATTGGTGCCTAAACTAGCTGTGGTACCCGGCATTGGCCAGGGGGTAAATGGGCGTTAGCTTTTGATGGGGACTAACTAACAAGACCCATGGATTTTATTAGGAGAAATGTTAACTCAAATAATTAACATGTGCAGCGTTCAGTAGTTATTTGATTTGTCATATTCATTGATTCCGTTTTCTTGCCGTTATTCTTAATTCGCTCGCTCCACTTTTTAATTTGCTCGTTCTAAGTTGTAACTTCCTCGGGAAAAGTTATAGATGATTTTCGTTGCGTCTAGGTGTCAGAAAATGCTATTCAGAAGAGTTTTCATTAAATAAATCCTTTCTGTTTAATTCATATTAATACACAAGTACTATGTTTAATAAATTAAGTAAGATTTTAATAAATTAAATGCTGAAGATTCAAGTAATATTTAATTCATTAATACTGTGTAGTATAGTCCTAGATTTTTAGATATGTATCTGGCCACTCTAGATGTTTCTATGTTTTTCAAGATCTTTTTTTACTCAATTTCAAATGTAAACTGGCAAATAAAGTGGGCCACACTGCCCTTGCTAGATCTTCACACAATCTATGGTCTGACATTCAGGCTTGCTTATCAGTGAGTAAATAGCGCGGATCGGAAAATGATGGTAAATGGTAGTAAAAACTGAATAGTAATGATTTTCATTGAGTGCGTATTGGGTGCAGGGTTGCTATTTTGGGCAATTTATCGTCAAAGCTGACAAATGTGGCCTTTTTGAAAAAGCAATTTGCCTTAAACATTTTGGTTTTGCAATATTTACATTTTGGTTATTTTGACTTTGTTGCCGTGTTATTTTTAGTAGATTCTTATTGTTGGTGTGTGCTACAGTATTTATATATTATAAACAGTCAATATTAATTATGTTTACTATTAGTTACCTTCATGCCTTTTATCGCAACCTTACACAGGCCGGCACCAGAAAGTGACGATCGCAGCGATAAAAAAGCAACTGAAAACAGTTAATAATGGTGATTACAATACTTGATCTAATGAAAATACGTAACAATTGTTTTTATAAATGATTTTGGCATTTTCTCAAGTTTTTTGCCAGAAACGTCTCTGGCAACCCTGGTTCAGAGAACTCAAGCATGGGAGAATAAACACAAAACTCAACAAGCCAGTAACATGTTTTCATAGATAACGAGATAGATGTTCACTTGACATATAAGGTTTGTTGAGCAGAGAACAAATGAAGAAAGCGTGTTTGTGTTTTTCGAATATCCAAGTGAAGTCTGCCGCCTGCCCCTGTGTGTGTTCGTTCTGATGTCGCCATATAATGCCTACATTTACTTTTATCAGTGTCGGCCGTCATGCGAGGGAAACCATCTTCAGTTGGAATTGCTCGAGCTTCCGCCATTTCCAGCCGCGCATGTGCAGATATAATGCTATATAATAGCATTCCATGGTGATCAACACAAGTGAGATACACGAAACAAAAATATAGAAAGGTCTGCTTAGTCACTCAATAGAAACCGTCATTTGCCCAACGTCTTTTGATAGCATGCCGTATTTGGTGATGATCAATTTTTTTAAAAAATGGGTGATCAATGAATGAGTTATTTCTCTCGCCTTTTGTTGGGCGGTAATCACTGAAAACGATGTATTTATTTTTAAAAAGCAATGGGGCCAATTTAGCATAAATCTACATTGCAAATTGAACCCATAATAAATACCTATTTAGGGGAGAATTTACAAAAAACAACAATCTGTTTTTCTAGATATGATAGGGATAAATGTTTAAATTGCCAGCCCTATCGCTACATTGGTGCGGCTTGTAGTCGTGATACATACATAGCCAACAAGGCAGACCAGCTTAAAAACTGAAGAAACCTATGTTGACAGTTTTGGCGACAGTATCGGTTGACGGTTTCTAATAAACATCCTGAAATACTCTTACCACTCCCATTTAATCTCCTCCTGCTCTACTCATCTAAGCCTTTTATAACTTTTAACAAATCTCTGTTGATGGACAGGGTGGGAACACGCTTTATTAGTGCTGCTGATGTTACGGCCAAATCACTTTGGATATATCGGTTCTCGTACTATCACCGAGGTTGAGCAACGTCGTGTCTGGTCAATACATGGATGGGTCACACACTTTGTAGATCAGGAGTCATAAGCATAGTGGGATCATACGGAGATACCCCGTGATGATCCTGTCAATCCTCCTAGGAGGGGACCGATCTCTGTATTACGCTCAATAACGCAGACCAAAGGTCCAACCTCCCTTACCGCTTCGAACCCTTTGAGTGGCCAATAGACACACACGGAATGAGTGAGTGTTGTGGATGAGCACATGAGTGGTGTTTATAAACATAAAGAGGTCTCACGGTAGGCAGCTTATATGTTTTGAGCATTGTTGCCAAGTATGGTTTGTTATTTATAGCTAAACACTTTCAAACATTGCTAATACTGGCTAGAATTTTCAATTCACATCTAACTTCATAGCTAAAGATTGTATATGTATACACTCATCCAAAATCCACTTATCAAATAAAATAACAACACTAAGACTCCAAAAGAAATTAATACAAATTGTACATTTACTTTCATTAAAATTAATACTTATTTTTAAATGGCCAGATTTCAAGCTATCGTAGAATTATGTCGGCTAAATTGGAAAAATATCAGACGGATCTAGCTGGAAAATGTTTCAACCCTGGTATTGATGTGTAGGAAACTGACTCCGACTAAGAGTACAGTTCTGTGCAGATAATTCAATGATTTTCAGGCTGAGATTAAAACGAAGATTGTAGACAAGATACCAAGTTACTAAAAACAAATGTATCATGACTAATACAGATATATGTTATAGTTTTATTATAGATTTCTTTATCTCTGACTGTCAGAATTAAATAAATGAGAGTAAACGTTATGCATTCGAGAAAAACTTTATTAATATGAAGATTCGTTTTAATCGGCCGGGATTAAATGTTATTATGGAGAAAATAGATTTCTTTATCGCTGATTGTCAGTAATAATCCGAATTAGACATACATCTTATTCATTGATTCATTTCTTGTATTTTCATACGTAAATAATCTTGTCATATTTGACGGGTAGTATGCTGGTATTCCATAAACATGTAAAGCTCGAACTAAAAACAACCTGTATTGATGGCAACGGAAAGGATGGCGAACGATGGTGGAAATTCATTATTTCATTTCCTGTCGCTTGCAGCCAGGCCATTCAGATAGTTAAGTGGGGAGGGGGGCTTGGATTTGCATCTTTCAGTGTAGTGTAGAGATTGGTCTTGATTAACCTCGGTGATTATTCAATTTACAATCCAAGTTTGTATCTGGCAGCATCTTTGCTTGTTGTTTTTCAATATTTGGACTTGTTAGTGAGGCAGCAAAACGCTGGATATTTTAACTGATCACTCCGAATATGGCATGCTACCAAAATACGTTGGCCAAATGACAGTTTCTATTGAGTGACTAACTAGACTTGTTTGGTTTTAATTCAATCAGTTGACACGGATGTTTCGAGTTGCCTATTTTGACAGATTGTCAAGGACGTGACTAGATTTTAGATTAATCTAGATTAGATGTCTTGCTGGAAGAACGGTGTCTTTAGAACTAGAGCAACTACGTTATTTAAATAACGGTATCTTAGAGCTAGAACGTATGCATAGCTTTTATTTTCATCGTTAATAGCGGATCAATAGATTTTGGAGTGTTACGGAGCCAGAAGACGTAGCAATTTTCTGGCTTTAAAATGAGTAGAATTGGCTACACTATTCCGGACACGTCAAACCAAAGAGTGCCCCCAAATGGTAGTTTGACACTCAATTTACACAAATAATCCCTACTTGAGCAAAACGTTACAAAATGTTGCAATCATCATCGGTCAAACTTTACGCATTCACAAATTGGTTTGCCCAAAGCAAAAATATATTTACAATGATTTTCCTATAAAGTTATTTTCGGCCCAGAAATCGACAGTTAGAGATGTTGCTCTATAAGCTGTTGTCTACTGTTTGCAATGTGTACGCTGCTCCAGAGAAAACAAATCCTGGTAACGAAATATGTGATAGAAAAGGTAGATTGAGATGGTCAGAGAGGAAGTAGATGGGATAACATATGCATAGTAATGTACGGGGATGTAGCTGAGAGAGAGTGCGTGATGAGATTTTAAATAGCCCCATTTTCCCCCAATGGTGGGAAGCCTCCATACGCTTCATGAATATTAGTTCTTCTACTGTATTTCTACTAACAGTATACAATAAAATCATCACTATATGTTGGAAGGTGGCCCTCCAAGGTCCCCAAATATACAGCTACGCCCCTGGGAATGTGTAGCAGTGCCATGTTGTTAACATGCACACATATATAGATGCAGGGTGCATGAAAAGAACGAAAGGGTGCATGGAAACAATGAGACAAAGATCGCTTTCAAAGTCTAAGTTAGTTGCTTTTATTCTCTTCATGAAGTTTTTTGCCGCAAAAAAACATAACGAGTACCTTCAGTAGAAACATCATAGCAGTTTTCAAAACAAAACATTTCGTCAACAGAGAGGAAAAGGGGATTTAACCGACAAAGTGTGGCCATGGAGAGAACGAGATAGAGGGGGGGGGCTAAGGGAACATAACTACTTATCTTCGCCTAATTAACCCCGCACGCGTTCGCAAGACAGAGCCAAAGGGGCCAGTCGTCTTTCCGAGCCCACCGTGGCCGTTCAGTCTGTCTTGTTTCAAGATGATCGTTCTATTCATATGTGTCGAGTGTACATCTCTCTTGTTCCTCCCCGTCCCCATCTCATTCATTTCTTCCTGACGATTGTTTAACATCCCCACTTCCGTTAATGTTATCTATCTATTTAATACCATCTGGCTCTGATCAGCCATATACATCAACATCATAATGTATTTTGAAATTGCCACAATAAAGTGGCGTCAAACTGGTATTCTATCCGATGTTCTCCGTTGGTCGGCCGCTTGACCTATGACATGGACGACTGTTTTTGATCCTGGACACAAACCGTATCATCTTGCTTTTGAGTGTGGGGGTTTTATCACGGCTTCCTTTTCATTTCGGACTTTTATTTTGGGTTTATTAAAGCTAGAAAATGTCAACGAAAAAAGGTTAATTACTATATTTATTGAATGTCCTTATAGAGAAATTAAATAAACCTAATTAAGTCACTTCGACCTCTCATAATATTACAAATGTGCGTACATAGTTGATAGATCCGAACGTTTATTAGTGCAAACTGCGTAAACGGTACAGGTAAGCGCATGTACACACACAAACAACCACACACATACACACGTATACACACGCACACGCACCCACACACACATACACACACACTTATATATACACATATGTATATGTGTATATCTATAGTTGTGTATAGAGATGTATCCCGATTTTCGCGGATATACCGTTCAACGTTTATTTTGCAGCATATCTTTATAGAGTGAGTGAGCACCCTTTTCCTCTTTCTCTCCCCACCCTAGCGTTCTGTGCTCTCAACTACCATAACCTATGACGACTCAGCCTAACCAACAATCACCACCATAGTCTGTTTGTTGGAACTCTCGAAATATTTCCCATATGAATTAATGGTAATTACTTCTTCGCTTTCCGCCGTTTCGGCTTCCGAATTTTCTTTTGTTTACTGAAGTTGATGTTCGAGCCCAGCTAAAAGCTAAAATGTTGAATACACAGGCCCTTTTCATCCGTGTAATATATGTAATGCTGACACGGTGATAATAACTATCGCCAGCCATTCAACAATACACCCTTTCTTTCGATACACCGTCTGGAATTCGTCTTAAATGTACGATCTTTTAGGGAGGATTTCTGCTTTGGGAACAAAAAGAAGTCGTGTAACGAAATACACCCAGATCGTGTTATCGGTAGCCGTTGGAAGTGGCCAGATTTGAAATCTGTGTTAAATTGCGTACCTGACAAACTGGACAGGTCGGGTTACCGGAAACCGTTGAAGGGTGCTAGACTTCAAAAGAGGAGGGATCGTATGACCAGTAGCAATTATAAGGGGCTAGATGTTTTAAAATAGAAGGATTTGGGGTCGAGACCTGAAACGGTTAACAGCAGGTCGTACAGGACGGCGTCCCTGCCCGTCAGGGCTGAGGGGTGAGAGGCGGTTGAATCCGGAGCGACAGGTCAGAGACGAAATGGCTTCTTCCACCCGGCTGAAGTAGCAACTCTGAAAAGTGACCAAGAAAATGAAATGCAACAGAATTTCCGTACCTCGATGAAATCCGCAGACCGGCCCAGAGATGAACCTGTATATGCGGAAATTGAAGATCCATGAATGTTGTCGTCTTTTCTCTCCACACACGAAATGAGTTTCCCTCCACAGAGAGACATCATCATCATCATCGCAGCACGCAGATTCGGGAGAGATGATCGTCTCTCTCTTCTTTCTCTTTCTCAACATCTCTTTCTCTCTCAACATCTCTTTCTCTCTCGGTGACCAGAAGAAGAAGTACAGATCCCCGTTATGCTACAGTCGGCATGGGCTAAATCTGGAGAGTATAATGAGAGTTGCCCTGTGCTTCGTCAAAGATTTCATCTCTCGGAAAACGCGGCACAAATTTTGCGACAACACGATGCATCACCAATGTATCTTTAAAAACATGTGGCACGAAATATTACAGTGTCCTAACTCTTCCCGAATTTCACGGACAGTCAGGCGAAGATGTGCACGGATCTTTTCAATATAATCACATTCTGTCGATGTGAAAGGTAGTTTAGATGTGGCATCGACTTTGGTGGATGTTATTCACAAATTGAAACGGCGGTACCAAACCTTGCCAGAGGGCTGTTGTAACATTAGAAAAATCTCCAAAAGCTTTTCCTAATTTGAAACAGATATTCACATAAAGGTTGCCTTCGTCCAGAACCCATGCAGTTGTTTCGTTGTGATTATTCATTTCCCTGCACAACAAAAATAATTATGGAATTATGATTTCTATTATCAAATAATGATTAATCATCCAACCAGAAATTCATATTTTACATAAAGGCATTTTATCTAAAATGAACTTTTCCATTCTTGCAATTTTCTTTACTAATACATTATTGATAATAATTTCCGCTTGGCTTTGTCAGCGGAAAAAGCGAACGTCATGATAATAAATTAATTCATTGACTTTTACGAGACAAAAGAATTTCCATTTGCTTAATGAGGTTTTGAGTTACTCGACTGTTTTTGCTTTCTATTTATGCATCAACAAACACAAAACGTATCCCAGCAAGTTCAGGAAATGTAAAGGAATGCCTTTTACCGCACGTTATAATAGCACACGCAGCACAACTGTTCTTTTACTGGCTACTGCACGTTGGGACTTTTTACGGTACGCAGTCCGTGATTCATTCAGCGAGACAGTATATTAACTTCTTAATTTACTCCGTTATTAGACACTATTGTATGTCCTTACCCCCGGGTCGCGTTTCCATCGTTAGGCATCGTTCTCTTCTTCACTGGTTACCGATCCAGCTACCTTCATTGGTTTCCGTTTCGGCTACCCCCAGGTGAAAGAATTAAAGGCTTTCCCAGGTAGCAGGCCGACAGACGAGGACTGGTATACTGGTTCCTGTCGGGGAGCAGGCTCTCTGGATAAAAATTGGATCCTGACGTAAGCAGGTTCCCTGGTAAGACTTGAACCCTGACGTAAGCAGGCCCGCTGATAAGACCTGACGTAAGAAGGCCCGGGAAGAGTTATGAGGGCGGACAGACACCGTTACCTGCCGGGAGCAGCCAACTGGGTTGGTTACTGTTTACATGACTTAATTTTCTGTACATATTTCTTGACAGCAAGATGAAGTTTTTATTTGCTTATGTGTTTAATTCACCCACATTTTTAACATTAGTGCTTCTGCCAACTAAAATGCTAAAATGAAATCCAATAACGTATACTTGTTTTCCGATCTTACATAAACAAGATTGGCATCTCTGTTTGCTACTGAATGTTAGTAATACAATGTGCCAGGTATTACACGCATTCCCACTAAGTCTTCCCGTATTGTCTGTAATACAGATGATGTATAGCACGAGGCTAGCGGAGTATTTAACGGAGATGTGTATATGTGTGTGCGTTAGAGTGAATGCACCGGTGTGAGTAGACATTGGAGATTGCCCATGTGTGTGTACGTGTGCAACTGAGTTTGTGTGCACTTTTCATCAGCCAGAGATTTGAGGAGACCTAAAAAGCTCAAGTACTTTACCTTTCGTACGATAACCATTTAAAAGTTTACCCACTTACCTAGAAAGAAATCTGGAGTGGAGATTTTAATTAGTACATATATTGACGTGTTAGTATATATATAATAATAAACAGTTTATTGAAAATATTATTTATTTTATTAGTATAAATTAAATGAATATATTAGTTATGTTATTGAAATTCACCGAAATAGTAATCTCTGACATCTAGACGCGACCAAAAACATTTAGATTTAAATGA
>VCCN01000420.1:5798986-5810730 GCA_006491835.1 Architeuthis dux | reverse complement strand
GATGATGATGATGATGATGATGATGATGATATAGGTATCGATTACCAGGATGCGTCACAATTTTGCATACGTGGCCAGCATGGAACAGCCAATTACGGGCACAAACGCATTTCACCATGAATGCTTGTAGCTATATTAGAAATTAACTAATCGAGAGTAATTGTTCATCTGAAGATCGAATTCTCGTGAAACCAACTGTACATGTTGTAATGAACCAATAAATATGTTTCTACTTAACCTACATTCTCTTCTTAACCCGGTTGTAAGATTTATCTAGCGATTACAGGTTAAGCACCTGTAATCTCCAGATAAATCTTACAATCCTTTAATGTTTACGTTTGATCTTTATTTTTTTTACTTGTTTTATATGTTACGGAAATATGTTCCATTATTCTATGAAATAAGGTTCGCCGTCGTTTAATTCTCAAACGATTGTATGCAAGGAGTGCATCTGGACGAATGAACATGTTTCAACGTGTCCATTCGTCCAGATCCTCTCCTTGCACTGTATCTAGCGATTACAGAAGGTATATAATTGCTGGTTTAACAGAAAGTTGAGGGTAGTATATCACTATAGGAGGTTAGGGTAGTATCGCACTGTAGGAAGTTGAGGGTAGTATAGCACTATAGAAAGTTGAGGGTAGTATATAACTATATGGGGTTAGGGTAGTATAGCACTATAGGGTGGTGAGGGTTGTATAGCACTATATAAAGTTGAGGGTAGTATAGCACTATAGGAAGTCGAGGATAGTATAGCACTATAGAAAGTTGAGGGTAGTATATCACTATAGGAGGTTAGCGTAGTATCACACTATAGGAAGTTGAGGGTAGTATAGCACTATATGACGTTGAGGGTAGTATAGCACTATTGGAAGTTGAGGCTAGTATAGCACTATAGGAAATTGAGTGTAGTATATCGCTATAGAGAGTTGGGGGGTCGTATAGCACTATAGGAAGTTGAGAGTAGTATGGCACTATAGGAAATTGAGGGTAGTATAGCACTATAGACAGTTGAGGGTCGTATATTACTATATAACGTTGATGGTAATATAGTACTATAGAACGTTGATGGTAGTATATTACTATAGAAAGTTGCGTGTAGTATAGTGCTATATACAGTTGAGGGTAGTAGATTACTATAGACAATTGGGGGTAGTATAGTACTATAGAAAACAAATGCAGAATCACTGAATCGAATTTGACAGCTTGCAAGCATTTTGCACGGGGCCCTTAAAATTGCAGGTCTCGTAGCGAATCCGACTTTTGCTACATAGATAATTTGGCACTGGGGATAAGTAGAACTACCCAAAAGGTGTGGCCACAGCGGGTTATATCATCTATTTGTCAGTTACAGCTCAGACACTAACGCATATCATTGAATGTTATGTAAATATGGCTCTGCCATCACTGCAGCCGAAGATGTGGATATGTTACTATGCATTGGCGATAATTTCACATGACAGGGGCTTGAGAGCTCAATCGAGTCGGGTGTCGATCCAAAGGGGGCCAGGAGATCCGGAACCCCTGGGTCGGGCAAAGTACAATTGAAAATCAATATCTAGATAACAAAATGTTCATGTACAGCAAGTACAGAAAATGTGAGCTCTAGTAGTTGGTCGAGCCAATTCTGCGCTAGGCAGGTACAGTTGGTCTACTTCTGCTAGGATGATGATGATGATGATGATGAAGATGGTTGTTGTTGTCGTTGTCGTCGTTGTCGTCGTTGTCGTCGTCGTCGTCGTCGCCATCATTATCTGTATGCATGTTCACACAAGATGCCTGCTGCTCATTGCCCCAACATCGCTCCATTTTCCTAACACGCATACCTTCTTGATTCTAGCTGCCAGGCTATTGCTCATGACTGGGGGCCGTTAGTCTCATATTCCCAGTACCCCTCCTCAGTATTCTTGCAGACCCCAGCAGCAATGTAGTCTGTATAGTCTCAATCCCTCCTCTTATCTCCAACTGACCTTCATGTTCCACAACTTTCTTAGCTCCCAGGCCAAGTTGTTTGGATGGGTTTGTCAGTTTGGATGCCGAAGTCACAGACTAGTATATGGCTTCTACTTTCCAGGGCACGGTATGTTCTAGTCTATATGGCCGAATCCTAGTTGTTTGCATAGTTTCCAGTGTATGACTGTTGCTACTCAGTTGTGCCTGCTCTTGTACTGCGTCTGGGCTAGTTTACTACATTCACTGGTTATGTGTTGTATCGTCTCATTCCAGTCTTCCAGTCACCACGGAGGCAGTTTTTTCTGTTTTTCTGAGTTCTGACGATCTTCGCCATTACATAGCTTTTCCTGATGCATTTTCCTTTGACTCCAATGCTGAAAG
The DNA here is from genome assembly GCA_006491835.1 of Architeuthis dux. Taxonomy (NCBI): domain Eukaryota; kingdom Metazoa; phylum Mollusca; class Cephalopoda; order Oegopsida; family Architeuthidae; genus Architeuthis; species Architeuthis dux. The sequence goes on along the minus strand of VCCN01000420.1, from coordinate 5,808,396 downwards.
ATACTGTTTCTTCCTCCATGTTTCTAGCCATGTCCATGATCTTTCGTCTGCGATATTTTCTATCTGTCCTTTGAATTCTCCATTGAGCCTTGTTTGTTCCCACTTTGATTTCTTTGTTTCCATTACTACAGGGTAAGGACAATGTTTATCCAAGCGAGCGGCGCGAAGCCAGTGAGCTTGGATATTGATCAAGTCCTATAATGTTCTATATGGAAATTATGTCCGCTGCAAGTATATGCATACCTAAACCAAAGAACTGAATTTTACAAACACATTCATGCAAATATAACACACCTCAACGGAAAACATATGCTACAGAAAAAAAAAACCCAGGATTCTCCATTTAGTTTTTAAAAAGTTACATTGTAAATAGAAACCCCTGCGAAAACCTTAAATCAATTGCTTTAAAGGTCAACACATTCATCTAATCTAACTACAATTGTAGAAATCACTGTAAGTGTGTATGTGCTGCAATTACTCAGCATCTGCCAGTGTACGAAGTTGACATTCGCCAGATACATTATACAGCACACAAGACAGTACAGTGTCGAGTTTGAAGTGTTTATCAGATCAGCGAGTCTCGAGATATCTAATAGAAATAAATACGATGTAAAGATTATAGATATTTTTTCTAATTAGTATCTCCCTTGACTTCCGCTCTTTAGGATTATCTAAGTTTAGATATAACATATCTAAATTGGCAACACTGAAAAGAAACCGTAGTGTTGTACAATGGTGGTGCAATTATTTTACATGACAATTATTGCAGGACGCTCTACGCAGCATAAATATCGACCCCTTTGTAACGGGCACTGTCCTAGAGGATTAAAAGCACCAACAATTACTGGCGAAAGGTTATCTTTTTTCAAATAGGTTAATTAAAGTGAATACAGTAATGTAGGTGATTGTTTTGCATTCGTTTGGTTTGTGTCCTCATGACTTTTTGTCGAAATCAACTACGGATGTACAAAAGGGCAACAATATGTTAGTGTCATTCGGCACAATGTAGAGAAGGTTGTACTGATTATAAATTGTAATGTGTCACACTCTCGCCCACTCGATATTAAAAACGGCGCACAATTAAAACAGAAATAACACAATGAAAGAAAACAGAAGTTGGATTAAACACTATTATTCGCTGTGACGATGATAAATATTAAATAATTATATATTAAAAAGTAAATAAATATAATATATATTATTTTTTTTTTACAACGGATGATGTTTAGATGATGATGGCCCAAACAGGAGTCTGTCAGTTGTATGTACTTTTTCTTAGGTTGTTAAGATTGAAACAAACTGTTCAAGTTTTACTTTCAAACGAACAGGATTGAGTTTGAGTATGAGCTGGTCATTTGCTACCTCATACCTCATGCCAACCCAACAGTTCTGGCTTCAAAGCACTCAGAAAGGCAATTTTATCACATGCTCCTGAGGCGGAATCTGTCAGAAAACCTTTTGGAAACTAGATGAGCGACGGTTGGGGTATGTAGTTGATTGTCTTAAACCATGTTAAATTGCATGTCTTGCTAGAGGAATTTCGCTTGGCAACTTACAAACACCAGTTCAACTGCACGTCTACTTAATTATTATATTCAATGTATATTTTCCCTAACCCAATGCATTTCCTTGTTGTGGACAAAAATATCCATGTGCTAAAAACCCAACTCTTTACAATTCCACGTTCTCTTTCCATCACTGATTTGCTACACTAGATGAAAACCTGCTCTTAGTCTTCCAAAATACATTGGCCACCTGACGGTTACTATTTAGTGATTAACCAGACCAATCTTCTTATTTATTCATACCAGCGTTCGCCACCACTCAAATGAGATAACTTCACAGATATGAGTGACAAAGATCCATGCTGCACTTGTTCTACTTTTGTCAGAGACTGGACATGTGGTGGATCTGCCGGCAGATATCTTGAATGTTTGTGTAATTGATAATTGGGTACAGGGCCGGTCTTAGTTACTGGCAGCACACGGAATCGCCCAGAGTGACAAGTGCTTGGGTTATCCCGTCATGTGTCTAAAGTGGTAGGACTTTTCAAATAGAAAGGGAAGGTAAGTTCAACTTGCCGAGGGCGCCAGGAACATTATGAACAAAATATCACACATACATACTATTCAATTGTTTTTCAACCAGTACCTGGACGCCTTATATGAACACAATATTTTCATTTTACACATATTGATCTACTAAATCCACTTGTTCTCTTTTTGCAACTTATACTTATGCTGGTTTAATTTTCAACATCATCCTCATCAGTATCATCAGCCATCATAAGTACACTTCTGTACAAATGCCTCTCCCATCTCCTCCCATTGTAACGTTATGGTCGATGCGTAACCTCTTAATGTTGATGTTAAACGTTCGTTTTAAATCCGATTCCAATTAAATGTTAAGGCAACAGATAGCCTCGGAGATATATTCAGGTATGCATTCTTATTATGGTGCGGACAAACGTTCCGTTGTGATTACGTTACAATCACTTACCTGTGGAAAGTATCATTTTTGTTTTTAGTTTGGATTGGAAAATTGATTTAAGTCGAAAAAAGCCCTGGTCGAAAAACGGTTTACGGAAATGGAAGTTTGAAATAATGGTACGAAAAAAGGGTTAGAAATTGCGGAAATTTAGGATTTTTGACAGGCACATAAAAGGGACTTGAATACATAAACCGATCCTCAGATATGTATTAGAGAAGGTGTTAAATGTAATAGATACTTGAACCTGCATTTGTTTTATGTTGTGATTTCTTTCCTTCATGTTTGTTCTTACATTCTATTCCAATTTGTATGTATTTCTGTTCTCGATGTTTTGAGGTTCTTAATATGTTGAAAATAAACTCGAGGTCAAGCTCGTACCCATTTTCCAGAGGGTATATTTCTTCCGATGTGATTTTGTGATGGATTTTCGATCCTTGCCCTGAGGTAGTAGCGATCGGTCGGATGTGGGTTTATTTTGAGATTACGGAAGTGGAAATTTGGGTTTGACGACAACCCATGGAAGAGGACATCTGGTAGCGGTTTTGACGGAAAGGACAATTCGTTGTCCAAATTAAGGTTGGGAGTAACAAGGTTTTTGTTATTTGTTTCGATGATTTGTTTTACGGAGAAAGAGTAGTATTTTATGTTTTTCATAGAAAAGAACTCATAACAGGACAAGACACAATTTACAGCTATTTGTTAAAAATAGGACTTCTTTTAAATTATATAAATATAATGTAGAAAAAATTATATGGGCGAATATGACGTTATGGCCGATGCGCAACCTATTAATTACTTTTAATTAAACCCCGTTTGAACTAAGTTCGTCTAATGAGATTGTTCTTTTAGTGTCTCTGTTAAGAAAACGAACACCAGGACAGATAATCCTTTCACGGGCAAAATAAGCATATATTTTCTCATAGGCTCTTTCATGTCAGAGGTCAAATAACCAGACACAGCTGGATAAAACCCCGAGGCCAAGGTCATTAACACGCCTGGGACGGACATATTAACCCATGCAGTGTGGCAAACGCATTTAGAACAGATTATACAGTTGAGGACTTAGAATTGGATAATGAGCTAGCTTCCATCAAAGTTCGATTTTGAGAGATATATTGTCGGCCCAGCCATACCTTCCGTCATAGGTCAAGTAGCCGCGAGCGGTTGGCGTCACATTTGGTCAGAAAGGAATTTTACAAGTTACCTCAGGCTGCGATTAGATAGTAATGGAATTGGACGAGTTAAAGAATGACACTTGAAAGAGCAGATGTTTTGAAAGACTATCAGATACGTATTATAGATATAGATAATTAGCAGCGATACCGTCGCAGGACTTAAATAGGACTGGATTCTCATTGCCAGCCGTCATAGAGATTATGCCGGCGTATTGACACGTGCTGGCCGGGAGTGTGTAGAGTTAATTTGGCATGACCAACAATCGCCTAAATTCTTGGTCTCTTGGTCTCTCTCTCTCTCTCTCTCTCTCTCTCTCTCTCTCTCTCTCTCTCTCTCTCTCTCTCTCTCTCTCTGTATTCGACTTGTAATGTATACACTCTCCTTCGCCTTGCGCTCTGCGAAATGTAAACACGTTTGTGCTTTGGAAACTGCTGTATCTGACGGTATGTCCGTTACGAAAATAAACACCCATGAACTATACTATAACCGAGACGTTTGTTTCACCATTCAAGTGCACGGTGTGCAGTTCTTGTCCTGCATCTACTAAGTGTATGTTTGCACGTTACGCAATAATAACAACCGTTTTGCAAAACTATGTCGACTGTTACTGTGCTAAACTCATAAACCATATCTTACCGGCAAACCTGTCTATCTCCTTTCTCCCTCTTATGTTTCGTTTGTCCTACTGCGTTCGTAATCTTTAGGACAATAATCTGATAACCTTTTACACCATCTGTTATCTGTCAATCAAGAACAAAATACTAATCAATTCTTCCTTAACCCATGGCCAATGCTTTCACACAAGTCTATTAAGAACCCTTTGGAGATATGGTGTTGACAGACGCACAGACAGTCAAACATGAGTGACCACACACACACACATACACACACACACACACACACACACACGCACACACACACAAACACACATATATATATATATATATATATATCCCAACTTTGTTTGCTGAGATAAATTAAAATGAATCTCAGTCGAGCTAGCGTGCAACTGCTCAGTTGAACAATTTCATGACACAGGACACATGATCAATAAAGTGGAAGGGCAAATAGCAACCCGAGGAATTGAAAGGATTTATTTAAATCGAGCATCAAGTGGTGTGAAGAGCGGGGGTGGTGGCATGACACGGATGCTAAAGAATTGATAAGGACCCAAGCGAGAGACGAGATTCAATAGAGGCTGTCAAATACAGATTTCGGAGTTGCAGAATTCCATGAAAATCAGAGTTCTCTGGAAGGAATTACAATCCAAGGTTACAAATCATTGCCATTCTTATAACTCTTCGTCACAGTAGTTCTTTTCATCTTATTGTCTGTTGTCATGTTCGACTATGAGGGTAACACATGTTTGCTACTTCTGCCTTGGTAAGTACGATAGCTATGAGAAAGTGATTGGCCCACGTGTTCACTCAGTCTCTCTAGATATCATCCATCGGGACATTACATTTCTGTCAAGGAATTTAGAAACAATCGGATAATCAAGGATTAGAGTTACACATTTCTAGCCAATGTTGATAAGCCTTCTTTCTTTTCAAAAAACATATATTGTATTTAAGTCTAACCTCAATAGAATTGTACATGTTACTAATTTTGATAAAATACATTTTTAAAAGAGCAACCTTTATCGTAGCCCCCAAACAGCAAAGGCATAGGCAGATATTCAATGGATTTAGCGGCCTTGAGGGCGCTCTCACATCCGATGCAGTGATTCTTCACTTGCTCAATTACTATACTATTATACTGCCTTCAAATTCTATGAACGAGTGGGTGTGTTATTTGAGGTTATTATCTTAACACTAATTAATGGGAGTGTGATATCGATGTGATAGAAATGAGTAATAGCGCCGGTGACAGCATGCTCTTACTGAAATGTCAGTCACATGTGTCGTGTTATATGGCTGTATATCAAATGAAGAAATTAATTACTTTACTATGCAAATAGAACATCGATGTGCTTATGTGTATCTTTTGAATGTATGTGCTGCCGACCCCGCACTCGCTTAGCCCGGTCCCAATGATATGACATGCGTTTCAACAGATCGGCACTACCTTTTAAATTGATCTGTATTCGTGGAGTTGTGTCTTTCGGATGGCTTCGAGAAACGAGAGATTTCCCCTGAGAAATTATCTGAGATCATATACAGTTGTCTGTCTCACCTTTTAGGGATCAGAAGGTTAGACATACTATGAAATCATTTCCCGAAATACTAGAAAGTTGGTGCCACTCATCAATAACCTGATGTAAATGTACCTAGGGACTAGTATGATATTGCGGGAAGTTTTAAGGCGCATTCCGGTTGGTATCTCAGTTTCTCTTGAGATGTGATTACTTTCTAAGACAACTTTATCTTACATGTTGTTAATATTGTTACATCACCTCGTGCATGATGTGCGTTGCATAGTTGCATGCGTGCAACATAAGGAATGAGAAGAAAGACGGTCGTTTTCGAAAGTAGTTTTTCTTTCTTTCAATGCTTGATCCGGTTCTTTCGCGTTGACATAGCACAACGTATACAACATAGTATCATCAAAAATAATATCGAGAGAGTGATAGAGGGGGGCACGAAAACGTAGCCACAACAAGAGAGAGAGGAAGACACTAGTTCGTCAAGAGAAATTTAGACATCATATCCCTTCGACGGCCACACACAGCCGGTCACCTCCTAAAGGTCCGCTCGTTAATTGACTCCTTACTCTCATCTCGTGTTTCCTTTGTACTAACCAATCCCCCTTCCCTCTATCTTTCTGTCAGGTACACACTTAGTATATCTTTTCCGTTTCCTGTCGTGGCCGATCAATCCCCATCAATCTAATTCCATCGATGTCCATTATTCTTCTCTACGCGGGATGTTTGAGGGATAGGCTTCGGCCCGGGCCCATGTGTCAAAAATATAAACGTATTATCGTTCATTAATGATTAAAGTATCGGTATTTGACCTATGACCTGCTGTATATTGAGGATGTCCTTAATGTTTGGACATGTTACACACGTACACACACGGATATATCCCTGCGTGCACACGCACACACGTTTCATACATGCACACACCTACATAGAAACTCGTGTGTTCAAACTGCTATTTGGTTCATAACCACCCATAGAGGCTAGCGTATAAAAACACGTACACAATCACACACACACACTCCCGTGTGAGAATATAGCCTACCTAGGGCAATGGTTGCTTAGTGCCCTTTGAAGTAGCCCCATTCGAACCTCACCTACTATTTCCAGTATCCCTTTCTCTTTTCAAAACAATCTGCACAGTCCTCCTTCGGGATCATCATCAACTGTCTCGTTGCGGTGTCCTCAATATCGTCCACAGTCTGAAATCTCTTTTGGAAAAGATCATGAGTTTTAGGGAGCCAAATCCGGACAGTAGAGTGGCCTGACAGGACCTGACATACGATGTCATGTTTTGTCAACAAACCCTGCAAGGAGACGTGAACACTGACTCACTCACTCGGCCACTGTGAATGCGATGTTCACTCAATACACACGCTAACTCAATGACATCTCACTGCCGACACAGTAACTCCACCGGAGAGTGCATGTCATGCATGTGCCGCAGATTACATCGAGGCCGTGAACATCGATGTTTTTATAATGGATGGATATGTTGCACCTCTTATATTTGCAAGAGTAAGTGTTGAAAACATAAAGGTGGATTAGATATCCTATTTCTAAAATAAATGATAATTGACCGATTTTGGTCGCTAAGCCCTTCTCATAATTTGTTTTTCTTTTAACTTTAGGTACATCCAATTCATTAGACTCTCGAACCATCCGGGAATTTATTTAAAGAAATACATGTTTGAAAGTTTTTACGAAGGGGGTTCAATTTACAATGTAACTATAATGCTAACATGTACCCTTTGTCCCGCCATATTTACGTAAGAACGGTTTAGATTAATTATCTTCCCTTTGTTCCGATTTCATTTTTTATGGATTCTTTTATTTCTTTTTAATTTGTTTTAACATCATTGCATTTGCGATGTTTTAAACAGAGGGCCTGTGCGGATCTGGCCGGGAGTGTGACAATTTTGAATTTAAAAAATTAAGCCCCAAAAGAATATATTTTTGTAAAAAAGACGTTCAAAAAATCAAAAAGAAATAAGAGAATTCATGACATAGATAAAATCACAACAAAGGGAAGATAATTAATGTATGGATTACATCCGTACTACACATAGTGGTAGACTGGTTATCATCCAGATATCATCAATCCCACAGACCATTACCCAAGTATCCACACTTGCTACCCAACACATGTGGTTTAGGATTGTATTCATCTAAGACTTTATACAACCGGGGGCAGATTACCTATGTAGCAAAATGTCCAGCAACTTCAAGGTCCTGACCCTACATGCCTGCAAGCTGTCAATTCGGATTCAGTGATTCTGCACTTGCGCTATTACTATAGCACTATACTGCCTTCAACTTTTCAAGGTTAACGATTTTAGCCAATTACCCCCTTGAATTGAGTTTTTATTTTAACAAAGTAATTCGTGCGAGTGGGGTATCTATTTGATACATATGCATCGCATAAAACAAAGGTATTAGCCGTCATTATATAGTTAGTTACAATAGTCGTTGCATAAGGACCAAAATGAAGGCGAAGTTTACATTCTCATATTATCTGGCTGTTTAGCAAATGAAAAAAGACATATTACCTTAGTCTGCAAGTAAATAATGTATGTATTTTAATATGCATGAGTATTGTTTTAAATATTAGGGCCCTTTTATAACTATATAATGCTACAGGCCCCGCACTTGAATAATCCGGCAATGTAAACAATTGTTTCTCATCTTCGTTGTATTTACCACAAAACTTTGGCCGCTCTACCCTTCTCCAAGTGTAGTCATTAACCTTTTGCGGAATTTAGAATGGAATTCTCTCGTTGATCTACGGGTGTAAGTTGTTTTCATTCCTGCCACGTCTTCACGTTCTTCCACAGGAATTCAAGGACTCATAAACATCTTTCTTGTGGTGCTCATCTGCCTCTCCACTGTGTCGCAGTCCACAGCTATACCTTGAATATTGTGGTTAATTCGTTCCGAAATTACCCATGCTGCTCAAAACGCATAAACGGTGTGCAAGAAGAATATGTGGCATGCGCTTCTTGATGATTATTGCTTTTGTAGTTGATTCGATCCCCGTATAGTCCCCTGCTCATGTGGCCCTGTACCGGACAATGCTTAACTAAATAAATATTTGCAATAAAATAAGGTCCTGTACTTATTTTCTTTTTTCTTATATCCGTCTTCCGTGAAGTCTCTTCAATGCAGTGGTGGAAATGTGCGGGACACGCTGGGGTACCTCGTATACCTACTTCTTAATTTCCATTTCTATTAATGGAGATATTACTGTATATCTAATTCCGCAAACCCAGCATTACCGTATCCCTAATTGCGACAACCCATTTCCATCATTGAGTTAGATAATTGGTCCGTTAATTTGTCTTATGAATCTTGCATTTAACCTATTGTTAACAACTAAAAAGATCGTGCTGCCCAGATTCCAGAAAGCATCAGATGAACTGTGCAAAGGAAATCTATAGGACTCCATTGATGTACCATCCAAAGCCACCTTCATTACCGTGCAATGCATAAAATCAGATTTTCTACCGGCAATCTACTTACCTTCGGCAATTTGTGATTTGTATTCATCTCAGCTTTGATTCTTACCCGAGTCGTGATAGGAATATGTTGTTCTGAGCGACGGTCG
>VCCN01000420.1:5598202-5610324 GCA_006491835.1 Architeuthis dux | reverse complement strand
TATTGTTGGTTTGGAAACTGACAACCCACTGAATGCTGTATGATATTTGGACTGGGAAAAATAAACTAAGAGTGTTATTATGCAGCCAATTTGAACAGTGCTGTCGGCTAATGAGATATTTCTAGTTTTAGTTCCGATACATTTTTAGCAGTTAGAAATTTAGATTCGAAGAAGCAACAGATCCGGTTGCTTCGACCGATGCTAATTGACCTGTAATTAAGTGGAGGAGAGAAGTAGTTGGCATATATATGGTTCAGTGAGGAGACGCGACGCTCGACGCGTGTAACTTCAGCCAGCCGCTGTTTTGGTTGCGATTAAATGGGCCATATATAAACAGGGAAAGACACTTTGACTGCAAAAAGGGAAGACCAGGTAGACCCCACACGCACCACGTGAAGTAAATAAAGAATTATTTTTTCCAACGAAATGTTTGTCATCGTGTTATTTGAGAGACGCACAAATGCAGATGGCGGTTTTGTTTACAGCACAAACTGCAGAAATATGCTGCGCAGACACCAGCACCAAAGGTATGCTTCATTCTTCTTCTGATTTGACTTTTCGTGTTCACCAACCCAACCGTTTTTGAAACGAACGTGTTGCATACTTGTTTCCGTAGTCCTCTGTTCTTCAATGACACTGCAAGCGATTATACTACACTCGGACAAGAGACAATTAAAAAAGACAAAGAAATGTTACAAATAAAACACCCCAATAATTCCAAGTAATCATAAACTAACTTTAAAATCAACAAAGTATTAAGATGGACCCTGTCCAAATCCTGGATCTGCCCCTGTCTCACCTCATCTTTCTCGTTCGCTTGTTCCCTTCATGCTTTTTTAATATTTGAAATGTCAGCGAAAGGTTGACAAAATATTGACACCAATTCTCTTTATAATGATTTTAACTGAAGGCAACACATGGCTTTTAATTAAACAGTGTCGAGAAGTTATTTGTTATTAATTTGCTGCCGTTTGCTGTTGAACAGGACTGGTCATGAGAAGAAGAATATTCCCGGTTGGCTAGTTTTTGTTTAATCTGAACTGATTAAAATCGACAATCATTTTGACGTAGAGTTGGATACGTTTCTGGCCAAAAACACGCTAACAATGATTAAAGATGGCTTGAAATTGTTTATAAGGGATTGTGATACTGCAGTACACACCAACACATAAGAATGTATGGAAAATAGTACTGTAGCAAAGTCACCTTATTTCAATAAAATCCTATAAATCGAAGTCATAAAGCGGGGGCCACAGCACACTTTAGACCATCGATCCCTACGTGCAATCCTTATCTTTCATCGGCGCCATGCAAGTACAAATACTACTACCACCACCACCACCACCAACAACAACAACAACAGCACCACCAACAACAACAACAACAGAACGAACTTTAATCTTTATTTTTGTTATTAGATCCCGAGAACCGCTGATACCAAAAACTTCAATCTCGGCACTGCGCTGCCTTGTGTTGATTGATATATCTGGTCAACTTCGTACAATGACATGTTGTCGATTAATCTCGTGGCAGACTCCCACCCATCCATACATATAGTTCTTCAACTCTATTTAGATTATCCAATTATACGGATAGAATTACAAAGACACGCGTTCATTTTTCGACATGCACAATTTTGGTGGCAGCTGCTTGGTCACATTTAATTGCACAGAATCCATATCTCGTAAAACGTATCACTTAGTATGTCATAAAGCAGGTGATTTAATGTCTCGTTCATTTTACAGATCACCACTCATCTGTAAAATGAAACCTGATAGTTGTACCCAAATACACCGAACTGTCATTTAAATTATAGTAACCAAACGAACTTGAAATGTAACCCTTTATATCCTAATTCTTTTAATAATTTGTTAATGTTTCGTATTCATATTTTCATTCATAGTTAAAGGCCATATACAGACAACTGATATTGAATGATTAAGAAACATTTAGGTAAACAACAATTCCTTTGAAAAAGAATAAAGATTGGACTCACAATAACTGTCAGGTCATGCATTAGTATATAGAGGGTTACATCGATATCACTATAGAGCATACCATTCAAGAGTACAGCACGCAGCTTGATGTACATACATATCCTTAAATGCGGATGTAAATACCGTATGACATCGAACATCCGGGGACATGCTGGTCTCAAATGTCTCTGGCGATCTCTACGTTCAGTGCCTTCATCTTTTCGTGTTGGTCTTTTTTAAAGCTTATAAACTAAGGGCACCTATTGTATTGTGGTGGTTATCACATTAGTTTTGCTATAGTGAATACAAAGTGTGCCAGACTAAGCTAAGCTTAGTAAATAACGAAATATATCTAGAGTAGCACGACAGTTAGCAATATAGTTATGCAAGCACATTCGCTAGTGTGAATGAGTTCAATCCTAGCTACACCCATTTGTATCAATCGCCTTGGGCATTACATTTCATATGCTACGTTTGCTACACCGTTAATTCGAAGAGTTTCCTGATGCGTAGGCGTTATTCTACTAGTAACATTAGCTTGGTAAAGGCAATATACTTAGTTGCAGCAGTCTTCTTTCATTTCCAAATAAAAGCTATAATTGTAAAATATTGCTACTATTGGCTTTTTCTTTATTTTCAACCCTTTCAAAAATTACAAAGCATGTATTCTGGTGTGTGTGTGTGCGTATGTGTGTGTGTGTGTGTGTGTGTGTGTGTGTGTGTGTGTTTATTTCTAGAAACCGTTAAACAAAACTGTCAGCAATAACTTTCTTCAGCGTTTAAGTCGGTCTGGCTGGCTGACAGGTTGTCTATGTACCACGCATACAGGCAGCACCAGTAGAGCCAGAGGGCTGAACATTTAAACAATTACTCCTCATTAAGTCTAGAATTATATTTTGTTTTTTAACCGCCCACCAAAAAAAAACAATAGGTATTTAGTGGGGGCTTCAGTTTACAATGACAGTCTATGCTAAACTGGTCCCTTAGTTTGTGTCCGACTGTGTTCACTCCTTTTTTTAATTCGGATGTGTGTGATCACCGCCCAGCAAAAGGTGATGGATGTATCCAATTAATTGATCACCAGTTTCTTTCTAATTCTTTAATTGATCACCTTCAACATGACATGCTGCCAAAATATGTTTGCCACTTGATGGTTTCTATTGAGTGATTAACCAGATCTGTTTTTCCTTTGCTTCACATCAAATCAAGTTTGGCATTTGGAATTAAATATCATTTCCCTTCCAAATGACAGTGCACCAGTAGCGACTAACATGAAAAACAACAATAATACGTTCATTTTAGTTTCAATAGCCAGTTGAACGATTTGAGTTGTTTTTTAAATTTTAGCATTTGTTTAATCAGATTTTTTTCGTTTTAATGAAGATCATTTATTATTCAAATGCGTGCATGCAATTTTATATGAGTGGCATGTTTTCAGTCGGGTGTACTTTCTCAATTAACTGAATAAATCATTATTATTAATTGTATGACTACTTTTTTTCTTTAGTTTATGTTATGACTACTTATTCTTTTAGTTTATTTCCATTACACTATTTACTCAAGCCGGTTTCCCTCCGGTAGTAAGTAAACAGCGTTGATCGGAAATAACGAATACGTCTTCGGTGAGAACGAACTTACATCCCCCACGTGAAGCTCGATATACGCCCATAAAAGTTGCGATGAAAAGCAACTGAAAAATAAAAATAAAGATAAACAGTAGTCATAACAATTAATACTTAAGTAGACGTGCAGTGGAACTGGTGTGTGTAAGTGGCCAAGTGGAATTCTTCTGGCAAAACATGGAATGTAATTTGTTCAAGACAATCAACTACATAACCTAAGCGTCGTTCAGCGAGTTTTTAAAATATTTTCTGACAGATCCCCCACTGGAGCATTTGACACAACTGCTGAGTGCATTGAAGCCAGGTATGTTGGGCTCGTCCTTGAACATGTATTTAATGAGGTAGCGAATGACCTGCTCATATTTGTAACGGACACGTGTTTTTGCACTTACACTCTCCGGTCAAAAAGTGAAACCACTTGACACCCAGATTTGTATTCCGAGAAATAAAGTCATCTTGTCGAAATTCGTCTTATTAGAATATTACCCACCCTCCCTCACCGAAGAAAATGACACGACACACTCCATATGGATAAACACTATTTGCTTAAAAAGGCATTCTTTCGTTTTATGTCCGCGTAACTTTTAACCATTTCGAAATTGATTACGGATGCACAAAAGGGAACAGAATAATGTCACTAGGTTACATACAAACACCAGTTCAACTGTAGGTCTACTTAATTTAACAATAATTTAACAATTAATTTAACAATATTATTTAACAATATTATTTATAAATTATTAATTATTTATTATATTAATATTTAATATGTATCATGATTGAAGCGGATAAGAGTGTATAATCCAAATTCTGTTTTTCTTTCATTGTCATATTTCTTTTTATTTGTGCACCGTTTTTAATATCGAGTGAGTGAGGATGTGAAACTTTATAATCAGAACTACCTTCCTTACATTGTGCCGAAATAGCTTTAGCTGTCTGTTGCTTTTTACATACACTACAATATGTTTGCACGTGTGTGTATCCGTAGTTGATTTCGACAATCGTTAAAAGTATAATCTTTATAAGTATAAGCCTGCCATCGCATAGCACAAGGACGGCTACAGCATTAGCCACCACCCGTTTATGTGGTTACAACGAGACCCCGGGGCATGCTTTTGGTGTATTGTTTTTTGAAAATGTTAAAAACCTTTAAGGATTTTAACGAGGTGTTCAATTTACAATGTAAGTATAAAGCTAAATTGGACCCGTGGTTTTCTGCATTCAATAGGGATGGATATCATCTTAAAAGAAGCAGCAATATGGAGAAAAGAAACGCACATTTTTAGAAATGCTTTACAAAATCCTTAACATTCTTCTGATTTTTAAAATGCAAGAATATTATATGTATAATAAAAAAGAATTGTATTATGCTTACCACGGTAGAAGAGAGTTATATTACACCAAACCTGCAACCATAGAATACTTGCATGTGACAATGCTACTCGAAGATTAGTCCAGTTTTGAACCCCCTTTCAAAGTAGACGGTAAACATGCACCTTAATTATCCTTAGAATGGCTCCAGATAATACAAGTCTAGGTGCTGCACGGTCAAACTCCACTCCTACTTTTATTTTGACTGAAGAGGATTATTGCAACTGCTGAATATATTCCAAATATTACGTGTTCATAAACTACAAAAGACCGTTGTTTAACACACACAATTAGGGGAGGCAACTATTCAGTGATTGCATTCCCATTAATCTAATATTGGAAATGCAGAAGGGTTGGTTCACATAAATCAGGTGAGTATTGTTATTGTTATTGTTGTTTTTATTGTTACGGTAAACAAATAAAGTCAACTCCAGCCTCCAACTTGGACTGTAGATTTGACAAAATATATCCAAGAGAGACACACAGCCACACACACACACACACACACACACACAGAAACATACATACAGAGAAACCCGCGTTGAAATACAAGACGAACAAGTTCAGGCGTAAATAACTAAGCTGACAGTTTTGTCTGTTAATAGCAATAGTGAATAATTTAATTGTTTATTTGTACTCTGCACTAGTCTATCTGTTATTTGTTAAAGATTCCTGTCTGGTTAAATAGATTAGAGCTGCTACTTATTTTTTGTTTACTACACATATTATGGCGTCGTGATTAACCATTCACAGTCAGCAAAATATAGGCATGGTGTTTGCTTTCGTCCTGCTTATCAGATTAAATGTTTTATTAACTCTATGATAACGAGAGTCGTAAATCAGTAGTCAATAAAGTGAATACCGCTCTTAGAAAACGCACGTCTTCATTAGATTAATCAGTTTTGTTAAGAGAATGTTTGTTAACAGGTCTTGAAGGAACTTTGAATGAAAGCACAGGTGTTCATTTGGAATTCATCATCATTATCATCATCACAATTATCAGTTTACACTGCACAGGTGTATCTGATCTTTGTCACGGAATCCTGCCTAGTTAACCTCGTGTCAAGTTGGTTATTCTTATGATTCTGTTTTATTACATATACTATAGTTTTGTGACTAACGGTTCACACTAAGCGAATAAGAGAAATACATGGCTATCGCATCATCACCTTTTTGTGTTAACGTAGTAGTGCAATAACTAACTATTGGATCTACGACACTCGTTACATGGATACCGCTCTAAATAAATCAATACTCATTAGATGTATCAGTTTTGTTAACAGGCCCCAACAATTGTGAATACACCTTAAATGAAAGCACAGGTGTTTATTTACAATTCATTGTGACCATCCTTTTAACATCCTCTCGATCGCTGGCGTCGTGGAGTCAATACGTTCTGGACTTGTCTAGACCGTCGCGCCATCGTTCTTTTGCCGACCACACCTTTTCCTATGATTTTTGGGGATCAACGTTGTGAGTCGTGATGCCCAGTCTGACATTCTTGCAACATGATCAAATATCTCTGACCCATGTTTGTCTTCTGATATAATGTGCTGTCTTGAGCTATCTTCAATTGATGTCAAGCATGATCCTCTATTGGGTGTATTGCTGTTTCATAGTTTGAGAGCCAATCTTTTGTTTAGGTTCCATGTTTCAGCCCCATAGTCGACTATCCTGAGGATGCATTAGTTGTAGACCATTGCATTTAGTGTATCGCAAACAGGCACCGTTTCGTGATTGATTCTTGAAATACAAGTTTGGAGTCACTGTAACGACTGGTTTGCATTAATTAAACCTCTGAACCAACCACCAATGGGCACCTGAATATTACACACAAATTAGTATTGTAATTACAATAGTATTATTATTATAAGACGTAAGAAGCCAGAGCACGCCTAAAAGATTGTCAAGTGTTCTCAGATGAAGCATTGTCACTCTTAATCTTTGACTATATTGTATTTTATTTGTGTTGCTTTTTATCACAGAGCTAATGACATTTTACATTGTGAGCCCGTTACACAGGCAGCATTGATCGGAAATGAAAAAAAGCATGCGCCTATCATAGTTCACCCTGTACCCCCTATCCATGGGAACTTGTCTAACATGAACAGTGCCTTACTTATTAGGCTATGGTCAACATACGTCATTCAATCTCAGTCATGTAACTTCATTCTTCTTTATCCGATCCAACTTAGGCATTGCAAGAAAAGAAGAGATGACATACCAGTAAAAGATTATGACGCCTAAAGGACTTCGGTTGGTACATCTTTTGAAATTATGATAGTACAGGTTGGTTATTGATGTATCCAGACGCGTGCACAATTATTCACGATAAACCTCGAAATCCCGTGGCGCCATACACACTACTAAATCGTTAATAGACTTAAAACATATGTCTTTCAAGAGACGAGGATCTTGTGAAAGGAACACTTCATTAGCCCTCTAACTGCAACATTGGCAGATTCTTTCAATAAATGTTATTACGCTACCAACGTCTTTTGGTACTATGTCTTGTTCGGGATGATCAATTACATACGTGGAAAAAGGGATGATCAATGAATGAGTTCTCTCGCATTGTGTTGGATCACTAACAAGTCCTTATTTGTAAATTGAACCAACCAATAAAAACATGTTCAACGGTGGGGGGCTTTAAAAAAAACACAGCGGGATTTTCTAGACATAATAGGAAGTACATGTTTAGATTTTTAGCCCTCTAGCTCCGTTGATGCGGTCTGTGTGCACAGCAGCTAGATATATACTACATGTATAGATAGATAACCAGCCAGCCAGCCAGGCAGAATCACTTAGAATCGGAATATTGACAGTTTCGGTTAACGAGCGAAACATACATTCATACATACATACATGCATACATTACATACGTACATACACAGCCAACCAGCCAGCAAGCCAGTCAGCCAGTCAGTCAGACAGAACCACCTACAATCCGAAGAAACCGACGTTGACAGCTTTGGTTGACGGCTTCTAATATATTAATGGAAACACCTTGGGAATCTTGAATCTTAATAACTGAAATACAAAGCAATTGAAAGTATTACTAATGTCATCCCATTGGAAAGAAACGTTCTCTGATGATTGATAGTGCCGACGTCCTTCGTTAATTTTTAACATTACATTTAAATCATAGTAGGAATAAAAGTGCCAATACAGAAAAGAAAAAAACAGCGTAAAAGGTTTGGGCTTCTATTTTGTGAATTTCGAAAGAACTGGAGCGTGAAAATCGCTAACAATTCCTGGCTTTCCGTAAGGAACAAGTAGAGAAATGAATTAAGTGGATTAGAAATTTGATTTTGAACAAATTATATCTGCGTTCGCGAAAAATAAAAGTCGAAATTGAATGGATGGATGGATAATTTGAATTTAAAGGAATTTAAAAACGCTGCACAACGCATGCATGTCCATCAGGCGTGCACGTGAGCATGCTCGTGGACTGATGTGTTTGCGTGATGGATGACAGCGAGAGAGTGGATGGCTAAAGATGTGTGTCTTTTTTAGCAGAGAGAGATAGAGAGTGAGGGGAAGAGCGAAAGAGAGGGGATGAATGACATAGAGATGCAGAGAGAGTGAATGTGTGGGACTCAGTGGGTGAGTGACCACAACAGAGTGAGTAGGGGCTAAAGATGTGTTATCAGGAATTTGCACAGATAGAGAGAGAGAGAGAGAGAGAGAGAGAGAGAGAGAGAGAGAGAGAGAGAGAGAGAGAGAGCAATAATGAACGATATATATATATATATATATGTAGGGCGTATGTGTTCGTGACGACTACAGAGTGAGTAGATGACTACAGCTGTATAGGAGGGTTTTGCCCAGAGAGAGAGAGGGTAGGGAGAGGGGAGATAAAGAGTGATAGAGTGTGTGTGTGTGTGTGTGTGTGTGTGTGTGTGTGTGTGTGTGTGTGTGAGGGGTGATAACGAATGAATGAATGATAGAGATGTGTTCGACTTACTGGGGGAGGGGTGGTGTCACACCATGATGGAGTTTTATTGAAGAATTATTGAATTCAAATATTCGATCCTGATTGGGTTTGCTCGGTTCGGCATGAGATAAAAGCGTTTGTCTTGTACTAAATGGATAACGATGTCATCAGGTACCATCTTGAAGAATTTCACTCTTGGCAGAACACATCAGTTTTTAGTTCCATTGAATTCCCCAGCAAGTATCGTCGTAAAATCATTTGTTTTTCAAGTGGAAAAAGAATACCAGTACTCTATAAAGGAAGAGAACGGAACGGCATGAGGTACCTTTTGAATATGAAACACTCTTAAGAGCTAATTCAAGTCTCTAAATAATTTGCTTGACGCACAAAATGAATAATATTGGTTTTCGTTGTCATTTTAAATATTCTTCTGTGGGAGAATTAAGACTTGATCCTCTCCTCGGATTTTAAAATCTGCATCGAGTTTAACTATCATGGCAGGTAATGTGACAGAATATTTTTTCTGGATTTGAGAAAACGGTGAAGATGAGTTATGTTTATTAATAGAGGTGGCGGTACCTCCATAACATTTATCAATTGAGAATGTCGGATTAATATTCAAATATATTGGACTTGAATTCCTTTAAGTTGTTGAAAATATATTTGAAATAGTTTAATATCAGATAGTATTTCAAAGCAGAACGTTAATACATGTACCTGATGGATCTCATCACATTTTGCTGGAAAAAGTGATTTCGTTGTAAAAGGATTAAGATTCGATTTAAATTCCTACATACAAATCATATCGGAAAACTTGGCTACAAAATTACTATGTGTTTTACCTACAACGAACTTCGACAGGACTATGAATGCCCGAATATCTTCCTTTCAGACCAAACTGAATAATGTTCAAAGTTTTCATACACAAGAAAGGGAACAGAGAGTGGGCCAAGTGCCGAAATAAAATAGAAGGTACGAGGAAAGAGTGAAAGAAAGAAGGAGATCATGGTATACAGTGTGTATAATTAATATATATAAATATGTTTTTTTTCGGACGATATTTTTCTTTTTATATTTGATGCAATGATTATTTATTTTTGTTTCGGACGTTTTAACGGGTATTAACTTGAAAAGTTAGTTGGGAACAATAGTTTATAACTCAAATAATGTTGACAAATGTTACCAAATGCTGTCACAAAGTGTATAAACCGTTGCGTCTGTTCTTTTTTCTTGTTTCTGTAGATAAAGATAGTTTTGGGCGTAGCCAATTTTGGCAGAGGTTGATTTTGAAAATCGAGTACGGAAGGACATCACGATGTACGGGCTGTGAGATGTGTCCACTAACAATTGCTCTACATTTGATGTTTTGTTTTTCCTATTTTCAAATGCAAATATTCACCAGTAATCACTTATTCCGATGGCAATTGAGTCAACTAGACACGTCATACGTGACCATTCCACTACCCCAAGGCCTCACAATAACCTCAATTAGCATACACTATGTAACAAACAACACTACCGTGTGAATTTAGCACACTAACCATACGTCTATGACAGGTGCTCATTAATGTACAATAGGTACAATTATGTATTCATTAAGGGAAGCCAAACTTAGGCATCTGGCCAAATCCATTCGACACCCAATAAATATTAATATCGCTACAAATAGTCTGTGAGGTTAGCTTTATTACCATTGCAGGTGCTGCTCTATCTTCTTGATGTAGATGATTACTGAGATTAGGTTATTCGGCAACAACACCACGATTGTGAAATGGCCATTGAAGGCTGGAGGCTAGTTATCGTTCCGTGCCAGAGACCCATTCCTTCTGAAATGTCACGTACAAAGAATTATCATGTACTTCAATTGTTGACATTTCACTAAACCCAGACTGTCGAAACCTAAAGGGTCGCATTCTTTATGCAGAAACCATAAACAAGTAGGCTTAGCACCAACAATACTAAACAGTTCTGTATTGCAAGTCAATCCTAATCCGATTACCACATATATATTATGTTTCACGGTAATGTCCAGAACAATCTTTTTGCAATGGTGACAACCAAAAATGAATGCATGTCTCATGATCTTTAGAAATGCACATATATATGTGTTTACAAGTTGATATTGTATCATAGTTGATACTTTATATAATCTTCGACAAAATGAATGCGACATAGTGGGATTTGGCATAGAGGTGTTTGACAAGCTGCACACGAATCGTCGAATTGGATGGTATTAACCCGTGGATTGAGCTCATCAGGGTTTGGGGATTTATTATATTGTGATATATATATATATATATATGAGAGAGAGAGAGAACGAGCAAGGGGGAGGGAGAGAGCGAGTGATAATGGGGAAATATGAATATGTTGAAGAAATAAAAAGGAAGGCGTTCTGAAATATCGATCGAAACGAAAAGACGTCAAATGATCTAAAATCGTGTCATCCACCGAACTCTGCAAGTTCCGTCGGTCGTCTTTCACCAAACGACAACTACTTCAAAACAGGAACAAAACAGATTGCAATAATGTTGTTTGGACTTAACATTAGATTACAGGAACTCCCCGACAAACGATGTTTCATTCAAATATACGATAATATAAAATAATGTAGATGGAATTGATATTTTCCAGGTTCCTAAGCATGACGTTAATCGGGGAGGTCCTGTATTTGAAATTACATCAGTCGTAGAGGAACTCTGCTTAGGAACCATGTTTGACAGTGTTCGATGTTCAAATAAGAATATTGAGTTTGATAAAGCACGCAGTATACGTATCGTTGAACCTGTACCTATTTTCTCTTGATTCAATTAACGAACATGATTTATCCAATTGGACAAATGGCCTAATCATGTCCCAGTGTGAATGCCTGGTAAATGGTGGTGATATATGTATTTCACTTGTACGATATTAGGAGATTAGCTCCGTAGATTTAATGCATACTGAATAAACCGCTTTCAGTGAAGTTGAGGTAGTGTCATATTAACTATGAAGCAAAAGTAGCACATGCAACGGGCCTCACAATGCCAAGGGCCCAGCACTAAATGCATGCAAGCTATCAATTTCCATTCAGTGAGCCTGAACTTGCTCTATTACTATAGTACTGGACTAGCTTCAAGATAAACGATGTTAGCGAAGTATCATCTTTAATTGGGGGTAATTGTTTTAACACAATAATTAATGGGACTGTGGTATCTATGTGGTACGTATAGAGCACGT
>VCCN01000420.1:5491124-5508172 GCA_006491835.1 Architeuthis dux | reverse complement strand
TTGCTGTATTTCTTAATTTGCTTTCTGTTTATTTTTAATTTGGTCACTGTATTTTTTTTAATTGCTAGCCTCTGTCTTGTAGTCTTTAATTTGCATGTCGTAGCTTTTGATTTGCTTACACTATTTTTTTAAAATTTGCTTTCTCTAAAGTTTAACTTGCTCCGGAAAAAGAATAAGAACATGTTTTATCGAGCTTGCTTTTCTTATGCCATCTCCCCGATGGCGTCTATATAGATAATCGGTACCACACTTTTTGAAGAACACTTCCATTAGTACCAGTAGTGCTTAGTGCACCATTTATTGTCTAAGTCAAACTTATATTTAGTAGTATTTAATTCCTATATACGATAGCAAATTAATTCGAAACAGCAAGTTATTAGAACATATTATGTATTTATTATGCCCATTTAGGCATCTTTAACTATACGCAATAGTTATATATTAACTTGAAAATAAATGCAAAATTCATAAAACATATTCAATGTACATAAATCCAAAGAACATCTACAAGTCACAGATCAGACTTTCTTGAAAATCTCACCAGACAAATTACATAAATATCATTGTGAGCTCATGCTCTTTCCATAATATCTAAACTTATTTAAATTATTTTTAAAACGCTGCACACTAGTGCTGTTTTACCATTTAAATCAAAATGTTAACATTATTTTAAAAGTTATTGAAAAAAAAAACATTATTTTTAAAATTTTGGAAAAGTGCAATTTTATAGTTTGACTTAGTAATGAACATAATGCCCGACATAACATGAAGTTCCTATGTCAAGTACACAAAACAGACTAATTAAAATAATCTAAGAACAGAAGTGACAAAGCTGAAACAAAATGAATAACATTCCTAGGTGCATTAATGCATACAAATCTCAAAAGTATAAAAGTCTCCGTCGGAAAACTGAGTTTGATGTTTTTGAAAATGCATCAGATCAACACAATTTTATATTAAAGAAGTTATCCAATTTTAGATTACATATACAAAGCAAACAAATAATCGGATCGGCCATTAATCACCATATGTTAAGTCCAGGCTTTCCCCAAAAGTTCATGAAATCCCATTTGAAATTGTATATACAATGTAAACAAACAATTGGTTCGGACATGACTCATCATTTTTAATTGCAGAGGTTTCCCCAAGATTCTAACTGAATTTCAGGAAAACGGCCAATAATTAAATAGCTAAACCACTGTTTGTGGAAATAACCTATGATAATAATCATTATTTAACTTATATAACTATGTATTCAGTTATTGTAGAACCATTGCATACGTTTGTAAATCTTCTGCCCATGTTGTATGGTTTTGTCGTCAGTGGGTTATGTTGACACATTTTAACCGCTTCTATTTTAAATGCATGTAAATAGAGTTGGCATTGGTATACAAATATGCATGACTGTCTGTATTACTATTTTGGATAAACTGACCATATGTAACGAGGGAAAATCATTTGGGCCAATCAAGTCAGTTGTAACCCAGTCGTAACACAATCAGGTTGGTCCAATCGGTAGGGTTGGTCAGTGTGGTTGGTAGGTGTGGTCAGTTGGGTCCCGTTACTCAGTTGGGTGTGGTTGGTCGGTTTGATTTGGGGCTTTTTTTACGACAACATACGCCTTCATTGTAATCAAATGTACTATAAATCATGTTTACTGTTGGTATTTCTTAACCTTGTAACGCCAAGTGAATCGTATATGAGTGTTTGGGAGCTGTGCATCATCAACGTGATGATTTCCTCCTGAAAAACAGAAGATGCAGTGCACAAATAATCCAGCAGGGAAGCATGCACCAGGGGTTCTTTAAATGAGATATCTAATTTGGTCCAGTTGGTAGGGTTGGTTATGTGGTTGGTAAGGTATTGTTAGTTGGGTCACGTCAATTAGTTGGGTGTGGTTAGTCGGTCTGACACACACATGCCATACTCTCAGCCAACGTGCATACAAACGCAGTTTTGGTCAATGTTGTTTATGAATTAATAACCCTTACTTGTAAACAGTAGTTATTACAAACGTGCAATGACCAGTAACATACATTGGAACAGGTTAATGTTAACACACGGACCGCGCAGACCGCGCAGCAGCGAGGGGCGCTGAAGATCCGGGGGCGCAATCAGACCTCCTGTTTAAACCTTTTATTTTTGTGGGGGCGCAGTCGGACCTAGAACCGCCAGTTCAAAATTGACCGAATTTGGGCAAAGGTTTAGTATTAATACAACAAACACAAACAAAGGATTGAACATTGAAGATTTATAAATCGTTGGTCCGAATTCTGTCAATTTTGAACATTTATGAGTATGTTAAAATGAACTGTTTGCAACGTATCGGATACTTTCACCGGTTAGAGATGTTATACTACCGGATAATTTTTAGCATCAGTGTATTTCTGTTGTCAACGATATAGAGTCAGGCTGCGTGTATCGATGTGTAATTGATGAGTATGCTTGATTTTCAGATTTTCAAACTACAGTCCATGACGAAGGCTGGGGTTGACGATTTTCCACCGTAACAACAAGAACAAGAAAAAGAACAATTCTCACCAATATATCAACTCTTCACTGCAATTACAATATTAAAATATTGGAAATGCAATATTTGCAGTGTTGTCTACTCTGAATAGTTTCTCTAGGAGTGGAGTTTGCAGCAAGCGGGACTGCACACAGCATAGTCGCTTCGCGTACAGAATTGTGCAAATGGTATTTCATCCAAACCATTTGATTATTACTGAATTTCATTGTGAAGTCTTCAGTTCAATTTGGCTTTTAGATGGAGTTAATGTCGGGATACCCATCTGTTCTAATCTGGTCACTGGTGGCAATCAAGCGGTAACATTGAGATGTAAAGCAAGAATCGCCCCCCTCCCTTTCAGGGCCGCCTCCCTTTCCGATTGACAGCTAGACGTGATGGACGAGTTGGGAAGGAAGTAACAGGGCGGGTTATCTTCCAATTAGGAGGCGCTGATCGTCAGAGTAAACATTCGAATCAATATAGGAAATCGTCACATCTATACTTCACAGTTACTTGAAATGATTAGGTAAACACAGACATGCAGGCCCGGCTCAATGCACCGGCCACACGGGTAGTCGCCCCGGGCGCCAATTGCTAGGGCTTACCTCTCAATGGTCTGAGACATTAGGACACATTCAAATGTGAAATTGGGACAAGAAATAAATAAAACAAATAACAAAGTCAAAATAAAAACATTCCTTGGTGTGAAGTCAGATTTTTTAAGAATATAAGATAATACCATATTTTAGAGGGTGCCTAAGTTCAGCTTACCTGGTGCGCCAGGGAGCCTAGGGCTGGCCCCCGCGCACTCTTCTATAAGTGACAGCATACACAGACGCGTAAACAAACACACTCTTCCAATCTCTCTTCCTCATACACATACGCACCAACACATATATAAGACTGTGTGGAGAAAAAGGCTGCCACTGGTCAGGAATAAAAGGCCAGAGTTACGGACAGACGGAAGAGTTATGTTACGTAGACTTATGCTCGCACTTTCTTCCACATGCATTGGGAATCACGTTTTTTGAAGCTGACTTCGTTTTACGTGCCACAAATGTTGCAAGGTCTATGAGAGCCAAATCCACTTTCTTTCAGACCAAACTGAAAAAGGTTGAACGAAATTATAGTTTAATAAGAGAGCAGGGAGTGGGTTTGGTAGTTTTAGAGTATGAGAGAAAGAGAGTGATATATATAGAGAAAGAAAGTAGTTGTGTAGCCATAGGAAACCACATCAACACAACGGCAAACGCTGAACTTAAAAGTATTTAAGAATTGAAGAGAGTAATTGTTTGTTGTTGTTGTTTTGAACAGAGTCTGTTTTTATTCTTACAAAATTTAAAAGTTTCTTCTTTGATTCAATAACTGACAGCTTGTGTTCCTATGTGATTCCTCCCACTGATGCTTCAAGATTCCGTAGGAATTCTTTGTCTCTTAATGTAGATTGCAAATATGAATGGAAGATTCTTCTAATATTCCAACAAAATTAAATATTTAATTTGATATTAGAATGTAGAAATACATTTATGAACTTAGATGTTTCAAAGTATTGATTCCCTGTGTAACGAAACATATGCATTGCTTCATATTTTTTCAATAGTTGTCCATATTACAACATTAAATATTGTGTTATTTGAGAGCACTCCGCGGACAAAGAATTAGGACTGCGATTGAAAAAGAATTATATAATCTCTGGGTGTGTGGCGAGTTTTAATTGGACACTGGGAGCTAACCGTGGCTCCCCGGGGCGCCGCCGCGCACACTTCGGGAATCAATGGTTTAACACGTTCTTTTGCAGTAATGTCGATATGGTGTATGAGCCTCAAAAGAAGCGAGTGTTTGAGCTGGACCAGGACAAATTATTCCAGGTCGTGGAAGCCAATCTATAATTGAACAGCCGATGAAATGATGCAGTAATTTAACTGCGCTCACTTTACTATTCTGATTCATTTGTTTTCATTCGCCAAAGTCTAAAAACAGAGAAATAAAGTGCCGTATTCATTGACAGATGAGAACGAAACTCATATATTTAGGTAGGAGCAGATGAAAGGTCACTAATGTACAAGGTGCTTCAAAAATGT
Source organism: Architeuthis dux (assembly GCA_006491835.1). Taxonomy (NCBI): domain Eukaryota; kingdom Metazoa; phylum Mollusca; class Cephalopoda; order Oegopsida; family Architeuthidae; genus Architeuthis; species Architeuthis dux. The sequence continues at coordinate 5,503,582 of VCCN01000420.1, read as the reverse complement.
TAACACTATTATCATTTCCTTCCTTCAAAAAGTATTATCATTATTTGGAAATGGTATATATCATGTCTTGTTGTGAACGTGATAAATTCTCAACGTTGAGGGGGGGCCAAAGCTGAAATGTTCTGCATATCTCCTATTAATCACTCTGGGTGATTGGGAGACATCCATCTATGCAGCGATCTTTCTTCTTTGTTGTAGACACAATCGTATTTGCATTTCAATGAACTGCAAGGAAAATAAAATAAAGTTAATATTTCTTGAATATGCTACGAAGCCACGTAGTGTGCAATATCTTTGAGACAGAATTGCAGGTGTGATTGCAACAACACCCACATAAATGGGTCTAACGGGCTCTGGAGAACACCTGGAGAACTTTCCAAGAATAAGTTAACAGTGATGGTGTATAGATGGAGACTGTTTGAAAACATAATATCGTTTCTGTTCCTCTAATAAATGTACTTCCATAGAGTTGTTAACATTCCTTTGAAACACCCTGTATTTCAGCTCCGTGCAAATGTAACCACGCCGAAGCCAAAATTACATGAGAAAAAGTTAATGCTTTTCTTGGCAGAGCTTATGAGATATTTAGTTTTATTGCAAGTTGCTCGATTCGAAAAAGGCTGTCATTATCGAAGTGTACTGCACACCGGTGCGAATTGTGGCTAATGCAATTGCCGATAAATTACCATAACTGCAAAAGAGACCGTTGCGCAGCAACATCAGACTGCAAATTGCTCAGATAAGCCATAAAATCATACAGGAACAGTAAACCTTGAATAGTGAACTTTTGATTAGTGTGTTTTTTTTGTATTTAGGTATTGTTCTACAAATGCATACAACTAAGTATGAACTGAAAAGAAACACATTAAATTAGAATACGATCTTTAACAGCGTTGTTTTGAACAGTACGGACAATTTGAGAACGGATTAACCGAACTAATCAAGATGTGCCTGTCTATTCTCACAGTGTGCATAGACGCCGAAAGGAGAAAGTGTAGGCAGCGAATAACCTACTTGAAGGGTTTGAGCAGGTGGATGGCAGAAAAATACGCGTAAGCATAGAAGACCAGGAGTTACTGAGAGCAACAAGGGAAAGAAAGCTGTGGAGAGCCATGATTGCCCATAATGGTACGTACCTAGGAGAAGAAGATGTAACAAATGGCACATATGTAGGAGAAAAAGATGTAACACATGATTCAGTTTTGTGGAGAGTAAAACCTACAGGGAATCTGTTGCTAACAATAATAAATAGATAGTTGGGATTTTTGGGACACAATGAGGAAGGGCGACTTGAAGAACATAACGCCCACAGGGTGCATAGAAGGCGGGTGTAACTTGAAGGGTTTGAGCTGGTGGGTGGCAGGAGGCATATACTTGCAGGGGTTACTGAGAGCAACAAGGGATAGGAAGCTGTAGAGAGCCATGGTCGCCCACGTCCTGGAAGGATATAGCACATTGCTTTCCGCATCTGCGCTATTCGGTGTATTTGATGCTTCGAAATTACCACCTTCTTCGCCCCCAGTAGAAAATCATAAAGGACCAGCGCTAAGAAAATGACTATGACATGAAAATTGCAATGCAAACATTCTTCTATTCGAAACTGGTGTTATCCTATTGGAAAGCAATTTATGATCTGCTCTCATGTTGGCACAAACCAATTATGAATATGTACAAAAAAAAACAATTCTGTATTTCTGTGTCAATGCAATTGGAGAATGGACATACATTTTTTCATTGGGTTAACATTGTGTGGTATCACAGCCTAAACGTCTCCTTCTAAAAATCGATATAAGGATTCTGATAATAGGATTTCTCTGTTTAGTTCGGCGCTATAGCGGTTATTAAAAAGACATCTATTTCTATCCTCTGTTTATATACCGAGGTAGGCAGAGTGGTGAGCGGTAGGCAGAGTGGTGAGTGGGATTGCAGTAAAGAAAGACGATTCTACTACATATTTTTCTTTTATCGTTTACTTTTCCCCTTCTTCTTGATATTTATCCAAGGATAAATATAGTCAGCTGTCACGTCCCCAGTGCCCCAATCACACTTGAAACCAGGGCCACACCGTGTGGACAATTTCAAACAACGAAGTTGTCGGGGAACTCTATCACAGGATTGCATTATGGCTATTATATGGCCAAATCCGACAGATTTGGCCTTTTGGAAATCATTTGGCCATGAACTTTCTAGTGTGGCCATTTTGAATTTGGTGCAGTAGTATTTCTAATAGATTCCCATTTCTGTGTGTGTGTGTGTGTGTGTGTGTGTGTGTGTGTGTGTGTTGGTGTGTTTCAGTATTGCACCGTTTCATATACAATCATGATCAGTAAGTCTACTATCACCTTCAGATCCATGTATCAATTGCTTTTTATAATCACAACTTTACTACTCAGGGCGTCACTGTATAGTTACGATAATACAACAACTGAAAAATAAGTTAATAGTACTATTTAAAAATACGAATGATTTACAATACTTCATCTAAGAAAAATACATAATGAAATAATTGCATTTATAAACAATCTCGGAATTTGGCCATTTTAGACTTATTTACGTTATTGTGGCTAGAAACATCTCCAACTATCTGGCAACTCTGGTCCGCTCTCTTAGGTCAAAAGACTGTTTACAGAATGTTGTTTGGCTTGATTCGTGGTGTTGGATAAACTCTCCAAATATTTGTTCTATACATAATCAATCACTAGATTCGTTTGTGTTTATGTCTTCTTCCGTTTTGTTCACTTATCACTTGGAATGCGAACGTATGATTGATTGCAGAAATAAAGGCCAACTATAAAAGACAAACAAAGGACACCTTCGCATTGTACATTATGGCAAACTCCCCGGGGCCCAATACAAAAACCTTAGACCAGAATATGTCGAACGATTGCTATTTCCGCCTACAGAGATTCGTGTCACTTTATATATTACGGTAATATTTATAGATGGTCGTCGTAAAATATCGGTCTTCTTTAGTAGGAAAAAAGGTAGGGGAGGCTGTTTGCATGTCATAATAGTCTACAGGGTGTCCATAAAGTCTGGACACATAGGCAAAATGCATATTTTCAATAAAAACATTTGAACAAAATTTTATTTAATTGAAATATTAATAAATAATAAATCACATGAACCCGCTGCATTAACTCCACATTTCCGTCAATTTGATAACATGATGCGTTCCCTCGGGTGGCTGGTATCTTTAATAATATTTCATTGGGTGCACCTTCTCCTTTAGCATACCCCAGAAAAACCCATATTTAATCTGTGGGGCAAAAGAAATATAGTTAGTTATAAATAGTCATATTTCCTATGTGTCCAGACTTTAGGGACACCCTTTATATAACATGTAAGACCCACATGGATAAAGCAAGCAAACAGCAATTGTCATTATAAAATAATAGTAAGTAACATTTCCCCGACAATTAATATAGACAATGCACCCTAGGAGAACAAATAATAGAAAGGTGTTTCACTTTGTGACTTTAGTAAATACATAAGCAAGCAGGTATGATTAGTAACTCAATAGGAACGTGACTAATGTCTGTTGGCAGCATGCCGTATTGGGCATTATCAATTAGAACAATTAGTGTTCAATGAATACATTACTTCTCTCACCTTTTGTTGGGCGGTGATCACTAAGAAGATTGAATTTTCTGAAAACAAGCGGCAATGCTTCCGGATGCAAACTAAGAGACCAGATTAGCCTAACCCTACATTGTAAATTGAACACCCTACTAAATACCTATTTAATTTCAGTAGGAAAACGTGTTTTAAGACGTAATAAGGAGTAACTGATGAGATTATCAGTCCTATAGCTCCATTGGTGAGGTTTGTACGCGCGATACATTCATATATAGCCAATCAGCCAGCCAAAGTCATTTGCAAAATGAACAAACCTATGTTGATAGTCTTGGTGACAGTTTTGATTCACGGTTTCTAAGTGTCCTTATATTAATAACAAAGATATCAAGTAATTGATAATAGTAGGTCATTGAGATGACTGGCAATGTGACATCACAAATGTGAGAGAGACAACAAAGTAATGCTAAACAAGTCTAAATAGTTATAATTTGTGTTATTGTTATGCAGATGTCTTTGGTAATCTCACGGCAAATCTATAGTTGGACTTGACAATGAACATAACACGAAAAACAATATAATATGACATAATCATACCATACAATTTCCAAATGTATATTCCTAAGCTACACAACTGTCTAGAGCTTTCACAGTCAGGGCGATTGTTCGCTGGCCAATGCCTCATAGTTAGGAGAGTAGCTGTTCGTAAGAATCACCAAGATTCTGTAATATTTACGTTTCAACTAAATGGGTTTGATACAATTGTGCTTATTGGCTCCATGATAGTAAAACATTGAAATCATTTTCGAATTGCTTCTGATGCAATTGAATTTGTGGATTACAAATGGTGACGGGTTAAAGTCACTGACACCTATCACTTTATTATTCCTATTTGGGAAATGTGTGAAAGCCGCAATCTTCGGGTGAGAAATCCCTAACACAAATGTTGCTTTAAATGACGTCATAGATCTATCATTCTAGCGATATGCCTGTCGTTTCCGTGAAGCTTCTAATTTGTCTCTGGTGTATTTGAGAAAACCGAAATCCAACAACCAAAAGAGTCGCATAGTTGATTAAAGGTAACACTTTTGGTGATAACATATCTCTTATACACATTTTGAAACTGTGTATTCATCTACTCAGGTTTGGTTACTCTCCTTATTAATAGAACGTATGTCCGGATACAATGTGTATAGCTATTGTACATTTAACACTTCCTGTCCATGGCCAAACAGATTTTGCTGAGAGGTGATTTGAAAATGTTTTTATAAGCTCTCCCGTTATCACGTTTTTGCAGTTGATCTCTTTTATTATGAGGGTGTTGTTGACAATAATTTGGCGTATGGGGATTTGGAGGAGTATGTGTTTGTTAAGGTAGGTTCGTATAGAGCTCCGATGCGAGGGATGGCAGGTAAGGCGTCTAGATTGAGTTGTTGTAGTTTGTCCAATATAAGAATTCGATGGTTGTTGATGCGAGACACATTCTCCTAAAGGGCAAATGGATTCATATAAAACATCGGTGATATATGACAAAAAGACACATCCATTAATCAAACCAATGGCATATATCTTTCTTACTTTATGTATGTATTTTACCGTAACAAGGTTAGTGCTTGTTTCTGGAGCTATGGCAGAAAACTATCTTTTTACAAGCAACAGTGTTGTGAATCTCTGTACCATTTAATATTTTCCAATGCGATGGTTTGTGCAAACAAAGAACGCCACGTTTACATACCTAGCACTGTTGGAAATCTAATTGAACGGTTGACCTAAGTAGAAATTGATGCGAACCCAATTAACCACTTGGGGTGGAATATCGAAACCATCAACAAAAACTACCAACATAGTTTTCTGCAGTTTTTAAGTAATTCTGGCCGACTGGCTATGTATGTACCAAGTGTACAGGCCGCACCAATGGAGCTAGAGGGCTCGAAATCTCAACATGTACTCTCCGCGATTCGCAATGTAAATCATGTCAGCGTGCACACACGCACTCAGCTTAGGGGGAACTATGCTCGTCAGCCGGTTCGAAATAATTACTAGATCATCATCACTTAAATGTATTTATCATCGTGCAATGCACACGAATGTTTGAATGCCGGTGAATTTGAATAGCTCTGCTAGAATTTAATTGTTATGACCTCTCTCATTTATAATGCATGGCAACTATGTGTATTCACTGATAAAGTAGGCTTAACATATTTCTTATATCATGATGCCTCGACTGGATATCATAAAATTGAGTTGTCGTTGTGACCAGCTTGAGGGTAAAGGAAAATATACAATTGAGATGTGGAACGGGTGGACTGAATGGAGGCAACGTTTGAATGAGAAGCAGAAGGAATGATTGCATGTGAAGACGAATTACATACAGCAGACAAGGAAGCCCAACAGACATAATGTGGTTACCTTCAAGGAAAAACTTCAATTCAAAAGACATTCCCTTTCTGACCGCGCATATAAGACCGTGGTAATAACACTGTGCTACTTTTTTAAAAAAATGTTTTTGTTCCCGAATAGTAAGCGTTATTTTCTGATTGTTTACGGGTAAAGAGTATAGAAAATGTCAATTATTCTCTGCAAACCTTGCTTTTGCGACCAGGGCAGTGATAATTCGAAATCGTTTTATTTCCAATTTGACAACGGGCACATGTTCAATCAAATAAAGTAAGAAAAACATATTACATATGAATACCAATATCCAGGCACGCAAGAGCAACATAATAGCCATTTTTGTTTGGAATTTCAGAGATGAGGAATTATTATCATTACTTAAATAAATGTTCGGACTAATGTCTAACATCTTGGTTGATTTTACCATAACATTTCGGCTGACTTAACTTTAGGCCTTCTTCGGGTGTCTGTCTTACTCGGTAATCTACGCGGAATTTCGAAACGAACCCTTATTCAATCCACGGTGGTAGTCTGTCTTCATTCTGTTGTCCATTCCAATGTAAAGGTTCTCGTATCGGTGTTTCTTCACAGTTAATGTGGCTTTGCATTGTCGCCTGTCCGTCTCTTCCACTGAACCAGCGTATACGATCCCTCAGCTCTACTCAACCGATGTATTGAACCTGCGACCGCAACGTCTTTGCATAGGGATACAAGGGCGTGTGGACAGATACATTGGTAAGCTGAGAGTGGCTGAGAGAGTTGCACTTGCCCTTCTGGTTCCTTAGATGGGTACCGACTCACAAATGGTACTAGGTATACGGCAATGCTGTACCTACGATGTATGCTCGTGGATAACAGGGATGAGCGAAGTAAACCCAAGCAGGTGGTGTTCTGTAGGTCCCCATGTGTGATTTGACAAAGGATAGCTCATAATAAATGTCTCCATTGGTTGGATATCCAATTTCCACCTTGCCCCAATAACCACAACCTGGACGTGCATCAATTGATAGCAAGAGCATACTCTGTTAACATCCTGCGACAATGTTTATTCAGTTTAGTCAGAAAGAAAGTGTATTTAGCTCTCATAGACCTGGCGACCTTCCGTATCCCCCTCGTTCTTCACTTTGCAAACAGCATCAGCTTCTTTCTTATCCCACTCTCTCATTAATGTACATAACCCCTCTTAACAAACAGCAAGCGGCTCTCAACGTTGTCCAATTTAGTCAGAAAGAAAGTGGATGTTGCTCTCATGAACCCCTTCTCTCTCTCCCTCTCTATATATCTCTAGCCTCGTCCCTCTCTCTCGCTAAGGATGCTTTCAATCTTTTTTCAAATGTGCCTGAAAGACAATGTTGCTCTCCTAGACCTGGCGACGTCTGTTGCATGTACAAATGTGTGCGTGTTGCTGCAAATATTGGAAAAGAGAAAACAATCATTCCGTGTAAGGATCACGTAGGACATGGGCGAGTGTAATAGCAGCAAAGTTAATCCATTAACTGCGAATGACGGAAATATCAGCCTCACTATGCAGTAATATGGCTAACTCAATAAAATGTCCGTTTTATTGAGATTGATGGCAACTCAGTTCTACCTGTCAGCCGGGGTTTTTATCTGGCAATCAGTCAGTGACGGAATCAGTACTAGAGATACTTGCGCATCTAATAAACAAACTGAATGATGAACAACGGACATTTATTTTTCTGGGTAACCATCGTCAGTTATTCCTTTCTGTCCGCCTCGTTTCATAATTAATAGTTCTAATCTTTAGATTTTCCTGTTAATGTCCTTGAGACATCGGGGGAAATTTAGCAGGTTATTATATTTTTAATGCAAGGTTGTAATTTCTCTTGAGGTCTCATGAGGCAGACACACGTATCATCGTACGTGACAATTAAGAAATGCATTCGTATTTTTGCTGCTTTCAAACTATGACCGATACAAATATATAAGTCCGTCTTCCACCCGATTGTTCATCATCTATGATTATTTCTTGCAAACGTGTTCCTCTCCTCCATTGCTCGTATTACTGTTACTTAGGAATTGTGTAAAATCCCTGAACATTCCAGTAATTTCATGAAATTCCTAGTTTCACAATCAGTGTCGTAATGGTCAAAAAGCGTGTGATGCAGACCGTTAATACTGTAATGAGTTAGACCTTCACCGGGTGCCCCACCACGTTGGCCTTGTGTCAAATTAAGCTGTATATAAACTGTAAATACCGACGCATAATATATTTGATTTATATATTTTCTAAGTTTAGTTTAGTTTGACAAACGGTCACAGTAGGGGGCACCCACTGAGTAGTAATGGTCAGCATCGCTAGCCTGTTAACCATCACTACACTGGTCGTTAACATTACTACTGCTCCTTCTATTCGCATGATAATGAATTTATTGACATTGATTTTTTGCAACCAATACGCCATTATATACAAGACACTTGGTTTTCTTTCGTTTCTCTTTGTTTTTCACAAACGATGTTTCATTATTTTTCCCCACGCAGAGAAATTACTTTCTGTTCGGATCAGTAAATCTATTTCGGTCTAAGCCATTCGTTCAGGCAAAGGTTCTTAGTCACGTAAATTTATGTGAAGCACACACAAGCACGCCATGGAGAAAATATGAAAGCAACTGTTTACTTTGTTTTTAGATTCTTACGTTGTTTTTATCGCTGTTCACGGTAACCGATAGATCAAGGTTGCTATTTTGGCCATTTTATGGCTATATTGGCCTTTTCTGCTAGATTTGACAGGTATCGCGTGTTGGTGTAGGATTTGGTTATGGACCTTTTGGTTTGGACATATTTAAATATGTGGGCCATTTTGTCTTTGTGCAGTAGTAGTTTAAATGCATTCTTAGCTTTGGTGCGTACTGCAGTATTGCAATGTTTTATAAACAATCAATATTGTCATGTAGTTTTCTATTAGTATTCACTTTTACCTTGATGTTTCAGGTGCTTTTTATAATCACAACTTAAATATTCAGGCCGTCACCGTAAAATTGCGTTAACAAAGCAACTGAAAAATCAAGATGAATGTAAATAAGTAGTGGTTTACAATACTTCATTTAATAAAGATAAATAATAAAATGATTGCCTTTATAAGCATTTGGCCATTTTTGGCGGGTTTTTGTCAACCCTGCGATAGAAAGTATTTACAGCACAGCCCGCCACACATAGAGCGACATATTCATACTGGATCTTTTCTTCTTTGTTGACTGCGTACCTACGTTCGGAAAGGGGACACAATGGGACTCTACAAATGCCTCGGAAAATGCTTGCGCTTGCAGACACAGCTTAGATAAGAGAACCGGGAATAAAAGAACAACAGTAACAGGTCTGGTTAGACACTCAATAGAAACCGTCACGTGACCAACGTCTTTTGGCAGCATGCTGTGTTGGTGGTGATCAACTAAAGACTTGGAAAATGGGAGGATCAATAAATACGTTACTTTTCTCGCCTTTTGTTGGTCAGTGATCACTAAAAAGGTCCGAATCTTTAGAAATAAACAGGTGTGAATACGTACTGGGGATCCCCAACACGTCATGCTGCCAAAACAACATTGGTCACGCAACGGTTTCTATTGAGTGATCAACCAGACCTGTCTTAATATATGGCACAATTGGTGGCGGTGTATGGAAGAAAAAAACATTTCCGCTGTTCACTCGAGTGTTCTTGATTGTTATTCGATTGGTATTGTTGATCCCGAGATGAATGTTGTCCACTCGCCAAAGGAATTACCCACATTGTTACACTTCACGATTAATATATTTATACACCAGTGATGTCTCTGAAAAACCTACAGAGACAATGAAAAGAAACAGAATGTTAAACATGTTCGATATTTAGGAGATAAGACAGAATGGTCGTTTTTAACCGGATCGATCGATGTCCTATAAAATATACAATGCAATGTCGATAGGATTTGCTTTAGAAATCGGTTCCACAATGAAGTTACAATTTAATAGATTGTGCGTAGTTACTTATCATTATCATCAGCGCTGCCACTCGATACGTGTATGGCGGTTCTAAAAGAAAGTACGGTAGCCTTTCACTAATTCTGCTACCTGTAATCCGGTTCGTTCACTAACTGATTTCAAATTGACCAGGCCACTGTAATTTCAAGTATGTTGGTTGCATTAGATCCCTTCACCTCTTAACACACGCTTGAAAACACAGCAAGCGATTCCTGCTTGTGTTGTTGCATTTATTATTATCATTTGCTCTTTTTTAACATAGGAAGTGCATCCCACGCTGTGAAGCTAAAATAGCGCACATTATTGACTAGAGATAAGATTTATCAGTTCCTGTACGGTGCATTATTTCATTTTCATGTAATGATTCTGTTCCCTTATCATTTAACTTGAACTGATTTACATTATATTCTAATGGTATGACGAGGTGGCTATCTATAGTGTTAAAGCAATACTCCTGTTATTCGGCATTTTCAATTATCTGGCACTTTTCAGGTCTCAATAGTCATTCATAAAGGCAACCATGTGATTCTGATTTGCATCGGTGAGGGTTAGGACGTTCCAGGCGCCAAGGTAAAGAGTGGGTTGACACTTTCAGGTTAAGGAGGAGGGAAAATGCTGGGGCCTGGTCTTCGCAGCTTTGTCGGTATTGCCAGTGAGGAAGTCGCGCTGGCTGCCCCGAGCGTGGTATAACAGTCTCCAGACTTTGCAGATTTCTGCTGGTGTATCGGCTTCCCCAATTGCGCTAAGATGATCTTCCCAGATGTGACTTTCTTGGAGTGATTGGAGACCGGGTCCGGGATGTAGGTAAGTATCTACTTATATATTACGCCACGTGTATGTCTATACTTTCGTCTGTAACATTCGTCTATGGCGATAACTATCAAGTGCTAATTATGGAGTAGGGTCCCTTCGTTATTCTTCGTTCAATTCTGATTGAACAAAAACTAGAAATTGCAGATCAGTAAAATGTTTTTGGTATTTTATAAGTACAACTAAATTGCAAGATTATTTGAATATTCCGTAATTTTTGACAATATAGGTAAATTAGTACCGATGAGTATTTCCTTAGTTTGACTACATTTTCAATTCATATTTGGAAAGTACTACTGTCTCGGGCACATGACAGGAGCCCCCTAGCACTTGGCTCTCTGGGCGACTTCCTGTGTAGCCGGTATGTCTATGGCATATTTCCATTGCGAATGAATTAGAATTGGAAGTTTCTATAGACATACACGAACTTTAACAATATCTAAAAACTACGACCCGCGGCCAAATTCCATGGGCTTCATTGGGCTTCATTGCATATATGTCGTTGCATACAAAACATCATTTGTTTTCTGTATCTATCCTTGATGATCAAACAATAACATTCAGTATCGAAAAGTAGAGAAAACCTCTCAATGTTCTATTGCTAGAGATGTTTTAAAAATATGCATTCCTGCTATTTTAATATACAACAATATGGACCACAATTTAACAATAAATAAATTTAACAGTTTGCCCTAAAAAAGGAATTGCATAGTTCCCATTGATTGATTGGGCATGAATAGTTGTGTAGGTATATCCTCCTACAACAAAAAGAAAAACAATGCAGTAATTAAAAACAACTTGCTCCCATAGCCGCGTACGATCATTGTTACATGTTTATTTGGCTGGGCCCGCAACACGTTGAAAGCAGCCTACAAAAAGGTTTGTCATTCTTTGTCAAAAATCTCTGGTTCCAAACTTAACCATTCTAAACGTGACTTAATCATCTTTAATTCCAGTCTTCTACTCACACTTGTGCAACAGTAATATCTATTTGCAGATTCAGTTGGGCTGGTTGCAGCATATTTCCACACCATGAACTATTTAAATGAATATTAGTAATAATGACAATATTTTATCTACGAAAGACTGAAGACTATTATGTCTACTTTTACTTAGAATTCTCAAATGATTGCTCATTTGATTCTGCTTGGATTCACCTTTGACAACATCCAGCGGTTAACAAGAACAAGTGACTCATGAGACATTTGGGACCAATTATTTTCTTATAGTGTCTCGGGGCAATTATTCAAAGTCTGCGATCGTGAAGCTATTTCTGAACTTACAGCCAGAACAAATATTTTGAGAATATCCAAATGAAAACAGACATAAAGGAGTCCTTCATGTTTTGTTCACTAAACATTCTAGGAGATCAATCGATTATTTTGTCACAAAAATTAATTACCTTCAATCATAATGGAAGCGTCTCTTTGTTTCATTTCTATTTTCTCTGATGACATAATAGACATTAAAGGCAAACGCAGTCATACTGTTTGGCATTTGAGAGCCAACAATGAATGTCTCTTCCTCAGACAAATAATTCATCGTAATAGTATGTAATGGTCATTTTCGTTAGTCACAACCAAACGCTAATGTTTATAAGTACAGTAGAATAACAATTAAGAAGATTAAGTAACATTTTATTGTTATCGCAGAACACACACATGTATATGATAATTATAATGACACTTATTAGTGAGAGCCCA
>VCCN01000420.1:5464281-5481274 GCA_006491835.1 Architeuthis dux | reverse complement strand
ACCCGATAGTGGTGGTCTTGAACGTAAGTTCAATTTGGGCTACCACCTGACGCTCTTGGTAATTGCGGGGTTCCTTTGCATATGCTACCTTTCTACATAGTTAATCCGGCTATGTTAATTAAAAAAAAAAAATTGATATTTCTTCAGAACAGACAAGCAGAAAAACAGGCGGAGTTAGACAAAATATAACACAAAATCCACGCGTTACATAATTAAAAAGAATACGCCATGCAGATTGAAGAATATACCATGCAAATTAAAACATACACCATGCAAATTACAACGACTAGCGAACTGAATCCTGGCGTGCATTGTTAATTTCCTTGGGGTACTTCTACTTTTCATGGCGTATTTTTAAAATTTGTTTGGCGTATTTTAAAATTTGGTCGACGTAGTTTTACATTTGATTGACGTAGTCTTTAATTTGCTTGCTGTATTTTAAAATTTGTTTGCCGTATTTTTTAATTCACTTGCTTTACTATTCAATCGGCTCGGGGAAAGGCATAGTTCAAATAAATTGATCTCCCTTATTCTCAGAATTCCACAGATCATACAAACAGAAGGACCAGACAGGGTTATACAAAATCCAACCCAAATGTTAGCATCACAATATGAACCAATTACAGTGTAATGTTTATATTACAAGACAGGTCGTTATGTTTGGTCCACCAGTCATTAGTTGTTGGGGAATTAGAGGTCATGCCGCTCGCTACAGCGGATTTGAAGAGCGAAATAAGCATTTCTAAATGACATGAAATGTCAATGGTCGGTTATTGATTTCTTGCGACCAATTTACTTGTCTTAGTCTTCTTGACAATTGCAGACCATTCCCCTTTTCGAGTGGACCAGAACCGAAAAATCGGTTAAGAGGAGGAATTGCGTTAAGATGGAACGGGTAATCAATTGTCAAGTGTGGTCGAGGCGAATCTCGATAGATGAGGCAATGTTGCCATATTAGGTTGACTTGTTTCGAATACTAGTGACAAGAAAAAGAACAGGCTCTGTTCACAACCTGCGACGTTGTTCATACAGTCTTTGGCAACATTTGGCAACATTTGTATATGTAATAAAACTATTTGTTTCTAATTGATGTTCCAAGTTAATCCTTGTTAAAACGTCCGAAACAAATAAAAAATAATCATTGTATCAAAATGAATATCGTCCGAAATGAAATATAAGTTAAATATATGTATACATTAAAAGAAAGGAATACTACGGCATAGTGTGACGTAAACAAGAAAAGAAAAACGTCCCTCTTCCTTCGACAACTTTCTCTTTCTTTCTTATAAACGGTTCGAACATTCTGAACCTGTATGGTCTGAAAGAACACGTTTTAGCATTCATAGACCTGTAGGCGTAGGTCGCAGGTAAAAGGAATGCAATCGAACATTGGTTATACAGATGTAAAATGTGATAGTTAAACACAGCATACAGCGTCATACAGAGGCTCCAAAATACTATACCTTTCCCCGAGCAAATTAAAAGATAACAAGCAAATTGAAAAATACGGCAACTAAATTTGAAGAAAGTCAATTTAGTTCAGTTAGTAAGACACCAGCCTAGAAATCATTATCATATTTTACAAGTCGTGAGTTCAAAGCATGGTACTGGAACGTTACATATCGGTTTACACCCTAAACTTTGGTGAAGTTTGTTGTTCTTGTCAACTCCTGACTCTGTCTTGGAATTCGAAAAGGAAAAACACATTGCATTAAAATAAGTTCTCGAAGAGTGCGGTTTTCAAGCACGAAGGAAATGTTGTAGCAAATAAAGATATATATATATATATACTTAGGACTGGTAATAAAGCTAGTAAAAGACCAAGACTGTGAAATTAAACGATGCATAACAATAGGTTGGAAAGCATTTGGTATGAATAGAGACATTCTGAAGAGCACCTTGCCAATGTGCCTAAATCGTAAAATATACAACGGCTGCATAATACCAGCCAGGCCTTATGGATGCGAAACATGGAAATTAACCAAACGAGCTGAAAACCAACTCAGAATAACACAGAGGGTCATGGAAAGTGCAATGCTGGCGATAACGCTAAGAGATAGAAAACGATCAATAGGGATCAGAGAGAGGACTAGAGTGAAGGATACTATACAAATGATTACGAATCAAACATGAAGATGGGCTGGCCACCTAGCAAGAATACATGATAATAGATGTGGAAAGAGACTAACCGATGTGTGCCCATGGGACAGTAAACGCGCTAGGAAAAGACCAGACACAAGATAGAAAGGTTTGCTGGCAAGACCTGGCAGAGGTTAGCTCAAGATAGGAAGGCATGGGAGGAGATGGGAAATGCCTTTTAACGGTTGATGATTATGAACTAATCATCTCAGACAGATAGTAAATAAAGGCATGTTCTATCGCTTTCATTTATGCATCAGACATTGCTGCACAACAAAGTTGGGGAGGTATACGTATTCGGTCGCGTTCATCTTACCGTGTCTGCCTTTCCGTCTGTCTGTCCACACGATATCTCCGAAAGGACGCCGTGAATGTCGATGAAGGGATGGGCAATGTGGTAAGAAAGAAGCGGTTCAATTTTGTGGCGGATCCAGGGATTCTTTTATGATTGATATGTATTTGTCTGCTTTCTTTCATACATTTATGTATACGCTTATGACTATACACACGTTATCTACAACAGTACTCAATGCATTTCAGTGGAATGCTGTGGCAGCGTAGACAATAGGCTACGGACGAAGTGATTGAGTTTGAGGGTGGATCCATGCATAATTCCCCCCATATGTCATAAGTATATGTCCACACAGCATAATATCGCCAAATGTCCAAGTTCTCAATTAATTGCAATGACATTTTGTGATGGGCAATGAGCTATGGAATAAGTGATTATATTCTGGGGCGGATCCATGCACAATTAATTCCCCTGAAAATAGTGCTGGCAGAGGTATGCGCTCCTTGAGTGCTTTCTAGTTCCTATCTAGTTCCAAGTCGAATGCCGAGGTTTTCTTGCCAACTCGGCTTCGACATACTTGACTAGACTCGGATTTCATCATCAACTAAGACAATGTATCAAAAGGATCCAAGGTCAGGCAGTGGGCTGCATGGATCTGGCACTCCCGCACTGAGACCGAGAACCAACATAGCCTGGTGACATTACGAGGTTCTGCTGGGGCGTCCTGCATTAGTTGTAATGATGCTTCGGCCCCGAAACCATGCCTGGCACCTTGTATAAACGTGTTTATCATGTCTGCTGTATGTATGCTGTTTTTGTTTTTATATATTCATAAATAATGATACACTATAATTCCCCGGGAATATTACGTGTCAAATATCTTACAATATGAAGTTGAAGTCTGAAAGATATAACACGTAAATTAAGAAGCAGCTTTAATTTCTATTCAGGCACATTTACACCATAGCAATACATTTGACGGTGATCAATTCTAAATTCCACGCGTGTTCAATTTTGTAAAAAGAAACCTTGGCCATACAGGACATGGGGTGTTGGCGTTTATGCAAGGATTCTGAAACTTCAGTCCAAGCCGTTGGCTGGAGCTAATTTTGTTTTTCCACTGTAGCAACGAGAACAAGAAAGACAAGTGCAAGAACAGCATGAACAACAAGGACAATAAAAATACCCATCTAATTTAGGAGAGACAATTCTTCACTGATTACATTTCTAATATTAGAATATACAATACAAAAGTTGTAGTACTCATCTTCAGTTGGAATACAAGTTGAAGTGAAGTTTGACCCTACAACCGCCAGGCTTGTAGAAGCTCTAATCTCACCTCACTGTATCGGGCAGATTAGGACTCCTCTGATTATATCCCGCCACTCAACCCGTTGTTGCAGGTTTGTATCGCTACAGACTTTGTCCAACTATGTTGAGCATGGACGGCCCCGTGATCTTATCACCCGGGGAGCAGTTGGTGTAGTGTTTGATGTTTTCCTCTTCAACAACGTCCGATGAATATTCGCCTGTGTATTCTTATCTCTCTAATAACCTCGACAATATCAATGCAATAAAGCGTGCAAATTAATGATCTTAACAGACACATTTACGCCACAGCAATACATTTGATGGTGATCAATTCTAATCTATACGATTGTGGCGCAATATATTTAAAAGAAAAACTCCCCATAGGTTGGTGTTTACGCAGTAATAGGGGCTTTAATAACCTCGATAATATCAATGAAATAAAGTTTACAGTGAATGATTTCAACAGCATTCATAACAATATCCGACTATTGATTTCAATCTGAGTGTATTGTTAACTGAGATTAAGATTTCGACATTCACACCGATGTGACAAATCTGGCCTTTTTGGAAATATTCGATTTGGCGATATTTAAATTGTTGGCCATTTTGATTTGATTGCAATAATATTTTCAATAAATCCTTATTTTGGTCTGTACTGCAGTATTGAAATGTTTTATAAAAATCATTATAATTTGTTCTTCTATTACTCTTCACCTGCAATTATAATAGACCGTCATCGTAAAATTGCGATACAAAAACGCAACTGAAAAATTAAGATGAAGGTAAATAGTAATAATGACATTTAAATTAATACTTATGATTTACGGCATTTCAACTAATAAATATAAATAATGAAATGATTGCTTTGATTTTATAAAAATTGACATTTGGCCATGTTTGGCCATTTTGACGTGTCTTTGGCCAGACTCGTCTCCAACTATCTGTCAAACCTGATCCATACCTTTTTGCGTGTCCACAGAGTGAAATAAAATCGATTTCCTTTGAAATATCAACCCATAAAATAATATCATCACTTCACAGAGAATAGATTACACTAGAGACGGTAGTAACATGTGTATTGTTTTACACACGTTATGGTTAAGGGATAATTCTTTGTTAGAAAGAGAGAATAGTTGAGGAAGAAAGAAAGAAAGAAAGAGAAGTGTGCACCAACTGACTGAGCGATACATGTTATGCAGGTCACCGAGTGCAACCCCTCGTTGCCAAACGGTCATTTAATATTCCTTTTATTTTATAATGGTTTATGATAACACTTCGAACAGGGCGTCTATCTAGATTGTTATTTTCTTACGACAACTCCCGATGGTGTTTGATTGTTATTGCCTTACTGTAATGTAATTAGGTACGGGTGACTTAATTATGTTGTTCATTTAGTGTCTCTGATAAGAAATCGAAATTGGTAATTAAGTACTTTTCTATCGTACATCTTAGCTGGGAATTAAAGCCCCAGAACAGAAAATCTTCCCACGGTCAAAGTACAAAACAGAATACATTTCGTCCCAGGCTCGTGTCAGAGGTCAAATGACCAAACACAATTAGGAAAAAGGCCGACGCCAGGATTTGGTCATTAACTTGGCTGGGACGGACAGTTTGATGTTACCCCATATCGTATGACAAACGAATTTCGAGTAGATTATGAATTTTGGAGTTAGAATTTGGAAACGAGTTAGCGTAGATCAAATTCCCATTAAAATAAAGCCGCCGTCTAGGAATTTTAGGAATATAAACCATGCCGGGATTTCATAGTTAACGGAAGTGGCCGAAAGTAACACATTCAGAGAGTCCGAGTTATTGATAGCAGAAACAAAGGCGATACGGGTGGACGGGTTAGGAATGACACTTGATCAAAAACAGATGTGTCGGGTTGATAAGTAAAAAGTTAACGGAAGTGAAAAAAAAAGAAAGACAGTAAGAGATGAAGAGAGACAAAGCGACAGCAAGCATGAGTAGAACAGTCATTTCAATAGTCGGGCAGATAGTTGCCTCGCACGCGTATCGTGTCCATGGAGGCATGACCAAATAGTTTATTATCCACCCCCTCTCTCTCTCTCTCTCTCTCTCTCTCTCTCTCTCTCTCTCTCTCTCTCTCTCTGTTTACATGGTTTGGAGTTGGAACTGCTATGTTGTTTTGAGTGTATGTGTCCGTTTCTCACGACGAGAACTTTGAAGCGAAATAAAAGCAACTTTGGACGTTTCATACAGACACTGTTTACTTCTTCTTTGCAACGCTTGCATCTGCTGAATGGTATGTATGTCTCTTACTAACAACAATAGCGACCCTTATGCAACAATGGTTTATGATAATACTTCGAACAGTTTTTCTTCCCAGATTCAAAATGTTAACTTTTGGTAAGACAGGTCGTCTTACCATGAATGATTAGCAGCTCTGTCATCATTTGCATTGGTTTCAATACATTGTTCGGGCCGACAAGCTCTTCGGTCTTCTTCAGGACTTAATTGCTACTAATCTTTGAAGTCCTTTCAAAGTGTTCTTTTCTGTAGATATGTTCGGATCCGATAAGAAATATATCTACTAACTCCGGAATGAAAAAAAATGTACGGCTTTTTTTTTTGGTGGGGGGTGATTTGATTGATGTTTTTTCACATCAAATTCGATTGGAAAACTTAGAAACAGATATGTTTCTCTTTGAATTACTAAAATGTAGCACACACGAAATTTATTTTTAAAGCATTGTCAATAACATCGAGTCATTTTACCATAGGGTTCTCAAAAGTACATTTTTATATAGAAATTATTCTTTGAAAAACGATTTTAAAATATTTCTGCGACCCGTAACAATCTTTACACGACCTACGAATGGGTTCCAAGTTCTACTTTGAGAAGCTATGATCTCCGATATCATGTCCGTTGAGTTTTCACAGAAGCTGATTCGGTTTTATTTGATTTTATCTTTGAAAGAAAAGCCAGAGGCAATAGCTTTATTTTCTATTCCGTTATATTTTACGTTTTAACACAACCAGCGGATAAAAACCTCAGGCGAATGTCTGATCTTTGGCTTTCAATTCAATACGATTGAACGGACACTGGATGGCTAGATTTTGGAGCTAGATCTGAAAAAAAGGAGCTAAAAAGGAGCTAAATACAGGCGCCCCTTTTAATAGCTCGGTTCGCGATATAAGGCGGATGGATAGTGGACCTCAACATATTTACCTATATTATCGATCACTCGTCCAGAAAACCGCGAATGAAAACAGAATCTCATTAAAAGGTTTACTTAATATGACTAAAATATCTACTTTCATCAATTTGCAATCAATTAACCTGTAATTACGTAGTGTTTTACACACAATTCCAGTTGCTTTTAATATTCATGAATTATTCCGTAAATAAGAAAATATGCTAAAAAGAAAGTTCGATGAATTGAAAAAGTGCTACATTAGGAGCTAGGAGATAGATGTAGCCTTATAGGAGCTAAATGCATCAACACGGAGCCACATCTGAGCTAAATTGGCCACCCTTATTTTAGGAGCTAAATGCACCAGAAATGAGCTAGATTGGCTCCAAAATAACTAAATTGGCAACCCTGGATGAAACGGCATATTGCCAAGATGGAAGAAGAGTAAATTGTCAGGTGTTGTGGTTCCCTCGGGAAAAGAATTGAAAAAGAAAGAAGGTTTATAGCGACCGAATTTGCTCATTCAAGCCAGAAATGTTTCCCCCGTGGGGCGTTGCTTTCTGGAATGAGACGATTGAAGTGAAAAACACACAAGGCGAGTGGGGGGGTGCATTTTCTTGAAAAACAATTAGGGCGATGTAATCTCTCTCTCCCTCTCTCTCTCTTTCTCTCTCTCTCTCTCTCACACACACACACACACATTAACTGATAAAAACGTGCAGTTTTAGCGGGGACCTTCCTGTTGTGTTGGGTAGCAGTGACTTTGGCCGTCCGTATAAAACAAACTGCATCACGTAATGTATCTGAGCTGCACGTTCTAGAATGAACGTGTGTGTAGTGTGATTGGCGTTTCTTTTATGTCCAGGTCAACGGACGACGATCACATTGTGATACTGCATTCTGTGATCCGTGGAAATCGTTGCCTCACTTTTACAGATGCTTACCTCTTCGAAAACTAAATGGACAGTCGTTCTTGGGTGATGTGCCAGCTATGACGTTTACCAATGTAATGGAATATGTATGTAATGGACAGTTTACGAACCTGTAACCAAGTTAAATTGAATCACTTTCAACATCTATTGTAAATATATGTGTAATTTTGGTAATTTGTTTCTTTAAAATTTAAAAAAAAATAGCTTTTACATTTAACATGGCGTATACTGGCAGGGTAATGAGGGATTATATTTCATGGGGTGGTCTGTCCTGAAAGTGTCCAGTCATTCTGTATATCTCGAAAACCGGCCGCGTGCCCTTGATGTAACACTCAGAGGTAAACGTATTGCGCATGCATGAAAGGCCACACTCTTGTTGGGCTAATCAGTCGGTAGTTAGATTCCACTAAGTGTGCTCGTGTAATGTGTGAAAGTTGCATTAGCCACATAAGTAACACCTGTATTACATTATTGTCCAGTGAAAACACTTGACGCACTTCCCCCCACCCCGAACCAAAGAATATGGTCATCCTATAGGCCAACGACTAAACAGTGAGCTAAAACCAAGAGATTCAGACTAAAATTCGGGGTATCCTCTTCTCTGAAGGTCGCCTCCCCGCCAAACTATACGGTAGTTTAAATACAAGTGTAAACACCCTGTATAGTATTCAATGGTTCTTCGGACGATTGAACCCCTTCTTGTTATTTGTGTTGTAATCGGCGTGTTTACTACACAAATAATAAGAAGGAGTTCAATCGTCCGAAGAACCATTTGAATATTAATGACCCTTCTCAAAACTATAGAAAATAACCCGGTATATTAGTTTGACTCTATCTGTGCAAGTGTAAGTATTGTTGTGCAAAACACACGATGCGAATGTGTTTCTACTTTCCAAAAACAAATCATATTTCTACTAGTTAATCCCCGTGAAGAAAATTCAAGTACATACAGATTTCTCCCGCTTTACGAATATACAAACTTAAGCCTTAAATCGGAGGAGTCCGTGGTTATGGAGAGAGAATGAAGGAAATCGCACTGTTCATGGATATGTTGCTGTAATATTGGGCGTACAGGCTGGATAAGGGAAGGAAGTCCGTGTTGCCAAGTATTGTGTGTTATTTATATCTAAACTGTCTCCACAAACGGCTAGAATCGGCTAAAATCAGCTAGATTATTACATATTTTAGATGGTATATATATAAAGCATATTTATCAAATGAATTGACTCAAGAACAGAATATCAATACAAATTGAACGTTTATTAAACTTACCAGATTTAATCGTCTATCGTAGATTGTTATCGCCAAATTTCGAAAACATCAGTTAGATCTAGGCAAAAATGGTTAATTTGGCAACCTTGGAAGTAATTTGCCGACTGAAAGAGAATTAGGAGGGGCGGCATCCCCCTTGCACCCACCTCATTCGGTACGCCCCGAGGTTTGATGTTATCTATGCTAAATAATATAGTTCTCACATTTAACAAAGTCAATGTTGATAGAAATTGCATCGTCACACACACACACACACGCACGTATATACAACCACACACACACGCACGCGCGAGCGCGCACACACACACACACATACATACGCAGTTCTGTTTTCAATTATTCCAAGATTGCTTTGGGATTTGCATCTTAAAAGTATCTGTGTACCTCGTGGGAATGGGGAATTCTGGTCTCCGGCCAAAACACACGAGTATTACTTTCGTACCGACCTCTTTTACAGAATATAAATGTCCAATAACACCCTGAAGTCATATGGTAATATACGGCTGCAGAATGTCTTAGAACTTTATTAATCATATAACTATAAATTACGTAGTCGTGTAGTTGAACTGGTGTCTGTAAGTGGGTAAGTTAAATTCTTCTTGCGAGACGTAGAATTTATATGGTTTAGCACATAGAATTTACATGGTTTAACACATTCAAATGCATACTTCAAGCGTCGCTCGGCTATTTTCCAAAATATTTTCAGACAAATTCCCCCTGTAGAGGAGTGGATGCAACTGCCTTGCTGGGTGCATTGCAGCTGACTCTGTTGCGTTCCTCCTTGAACATATATTTCATGAGGTAAAAATTGAGCTGCTCATACTCAAACTCGAGCATATGTGTTTGAAAGTAAAACAGTTTGTTTGAATATTCACAACACAAGAGACATTTTTTCAAAGTACAGAAAACCGACATATTCGTGCTTGCTTGGACCATGATTATCTAAACATCATTCGCTGTAAAAAAAAAAGAAAGAACATACATGATTAAGATTCAGCCAAGTGGTATTGGTATTACGACATTGGGCTTCATCACCTTATCCAAATATTATCCCCCAACCAACCCCCAAAGAATAACTGACACGAAACACTCACCAAAAGTATTGTCATTAACCAATATGGATAAACATCATTTGCTAAAAAAAGGCATTCTTTCGTTATGTGTCCACATCACTTTCAACCATTGTGGAAATTGACAATGATGCACACAAACGAACAGAAAAATGTCACTAAGCCATTTACACATGCCAGTTCAACTCCACATCTTATTAATTTAAAAATATTATTTATTAATTATTAATAATATTTAATATGTACCATGCTTACAGCGGATCCACTAGGGAAGGGGTCAGACTTCATGTGTTACGTCATGAGAGTTGATGATCAACGTATAAAGTGCCGTAGCGCCCAAGTATATATTACATGACCGAGTAAGGGTCGTCACTAAATTACGTAATTTGTGAATCGAGAGTCACACTGAAGAACTTTAGTTATCATACTCAACGAGGTACACCCCTGCTAACATAAATATACAATGTTATACCTTCGATTAGCGTGGCGATCTGTTCCAGGGTACACCGTAACGTGTCGAATGGTGTTGGTTGATCAGTTGGTCTGAAAGGAATTGTTGTGGGATAAGCTGTTTAAATGAATAGGAGAGACGACAATTGAAATTATAAAAACAATTCGTTTATTTCAACGTTTCTCACTTTTGTACTTTTAAGAAACGTGATACTACAACATATACTGTTTATAACACTATTCGTAGGTTACATTTCTCATCCAGAATATTGTTGAATTTCCGCTTGGACACATGTTCCGGGTCTCTGACACTCTCCGGGTTTTCTCCTCTGTTTTTCAATATGCAAATGGTTAACACGTAATCTTTTCTTGACGTTCAAACATTACATCATGTTTGTTTGCGTCAGCAAATTCTTTAGTTGGATCGGTAGACATTTTTTAGTTATTGTAAATTCTTATACACGCATTCCATAACCAGGATTCAATCTGGAATGTCATCTTTACTTGTCATTTTAACAAACAAAATTATTATAATAACATTCCTTATTTTTCATTCAGCTAAATACAATAATTCATTCAAATAGTTTTTCGGACGAGTGTACTCCTTCTTGATGTTTGTGTTGCTAACTCGACGTTTCGGCCGATCCATTTTCCGGCCTTCTTCAGGTGTAAAATTCGAGTGTGATGGGGTAAACCCAGGGTTGTTTTTAATTTGAAATTTACCCCACCACATACGGGATTTAAGGCCGGAGAATGGATCGCCCGAAACGTCGAGCTAACAACACAAAACAAGAAGGTGTTCAATCGTCCGAATAACTATTTGAGTGTTAACGACCCCTCTCAAAACTACAGCAAATATCAAAAGAATTCATGTTGTTTACAATCTGTGTGTGCCCCGTGTGTCCCTTCCACAAACCCTCAATGAAAGCACAAAAAATCGACATTAAAATATCTAAGAAGTCTTGATACCAACCTTCACAAGGGAAGTAACCGAATACATGTAAGCCTCGGTCCAGTTTAACATTACAGTTACATGGTAAACAGAACACGCCAGTTGAAACCATACAATCGATTTACTTGATTACTGGCGAACATTTTTTTTTCTTCTATTTTTTCGACGAGGTCAACTAAAGTGAATCTTTAACAACTTCAATATCAATGGACATATCCAGGGTTAAAATTCGACGGTCCAGTCAAAGCCAAAGCCAAAGACCATATTAAAATGTTTTTTTAAGAAAGAATAAGTGCTTTCAATCAATAATTGTGGAAGAATGGCAGTTTTGAAAAAAATATAATTATGCATTGAATTGAATAACAAATGGAAACATACAACAAAACACAACATGCAGATTAGACGTACGGTATGAAAATAGATTTTTAATCTGAAGATTATTCATGGATATGCGTTTTTATCATTTTTGTTATAGACTTTTGTTTGTGAGCCTACAATATTATTATTAGTGGCGTGTCAGGGTTAGTTGTTAAATCCTCTTATGATTCCGCCTCGCCAACATTCGCGGTCTCCGCAACGAGTTTCCTCCATGCGCGTCGGTCCTCTGCTATGCATTTTATATTTTCCAGGTATTGTGTGTTGTTTATTTTAAGCCTCCTGGAGTAGTTGTGATCTTGTAAATTACTCCTGGAATAGTATTCGTTCAGAGCTTGATTGAGAACAACTTTCTTTCGAAATCCTAAACAGTTTCTCTGAAATAAACAGTGTTGCCAACTGTATTCTTAAGTTTACATCTAAAGTCAAGTAAAAAAACAACATCTAGAGACATCTAGATTCCCCATGTATATATAGAAAGAATCTAGGAAATGTAATACATATTATTAATACGTCAATCATCAAAATTTACTTTATTAAATATTGCTTAATTTATTACTATAAATTAAATGAATATATTATTGAAAATCATCTAAATAGCATTGTTCTGACATCTAGACGCAACCAAAAACATGTAGATTTAGATGAAAAACATCTAAATTGGTAACCCTGGAAATAATCCTGTGTTTCACTATAGCCTGTGTTATCCATTGGGTTGTGTAAAAGATTAAGGACTAATTTAAATTTCCATCGGATATATAATTGTTCTTTGATGCCCAGTGGTTTAACCTCGTCTTTTATCAGATCTGGATGCAACCTCTGTCAGAGAGGAGAGACGAGTATATAAAACCCAGGGTTGCCAGATAGTTGGAGACGTTAATGGACAAAGACCTAAAAATGCCAAATGTAAAAAGAATGTTTAAAAGCAATTATTTTTGTATTATTTATTTGTATTAGATGGAGTATTGTAAATCATCATGTATTCTTTTTAATATTAATCCCACTACTTTTCACCTTTTTAATATATTAATCCCACTACGTTTAACATTTTCTTTATTGCAAATGTTCGATGACGACCTGAGTAAAGTTCTGATGAAAGGCAACTGGAAAATAAGATGAAGGTGAAAAGTAGCATTGTAATGAAATACTAATAATGATTGTTTATGGAACATTGCAATTCTGCAGTACAAGCAAAAAAGATTTATTAAAAATCCTACTGCAACGGAGTCAAAAGTAGCCAAACATCTAACACTGGCCAAATCAAAAACTTCATTTGTTTTAAAAAAGGCCAGATCTGTCTAATTTGGCAACTTTGATACAGTCTGTTATTTAATTAGATTAACCATCTTTTTGAAGTCTGAGCAAAGATCATTTTTCGTACATCCTTCTTCCTATTTATTTGATAGATATTTTCTTTATTGGATTGGCTATAGAGTCTGTTCAAAGATGTGTGCTTATTATTTTTGAAAGATCTTGTCTTTGTTCCATCTTAGCCCACGGTCGCTATCGATTGATAAGGGCGTCTAACGCAAAGCAAGTGATCAGGAAATATTGATAAAAAAGGGTAATCGAAGCCATTCATTTTCCATTTGTTTTTGTGTTCCATCTTAGCGCACGGTCGCTATCGATTGATACAGGCTCCAAGGCAAAGCGAGTGCTCAGGAAATATTGATAGATAAGGGTAATCAGAGTCATGGACTTTTCATTTGCTTTTTGTATTTTGTTCTGGTTGGATGTTACTTTTTGCAAATTCATTGCTTTGTTCTCATCTCTTTTTTGTAGTTTCTGACCTGGAATTACAGGACCTCATAGACGTTATTGATCTTGTTGAAGTCATCTCAAACCAACTTATCGAGAAAAAAAGATCTGGTACCAGTTGTTCAGGTTACATCGCCAACCATTAGGAATAAATAACCAGTGCCCGATTAAATTAGTGCGGTGCATGTAGGTTATGTTTTAAAGCGACCCTAAATTAGGAAAATACAATTAAATATTAAAATGCATACATCTTTTAGTTCTATAATAAAGTATTATTTTTATATATAACCAGCTATGTATGCTATTTCAGTAATACTATCTCTGTTTTGTTTTGATTTGTGTGCAGTAGGTATGCCTTCCGTTTCAAATGTTTCAAACATCTTTGTATTTATGAATAGTATATGTATCATATATATACCACACTTCCATGAATTACTGTATTACAATAATAACTATAATTAGTGAGGATTAACTAAACTCCTTAACCGTAACACCCTGTCATGCATGGAAGTCGAAGGCAGTATAGTAGAATCACTGAATCGGAATTGATGACTTGTAAGCATTTACGGCGGGACCCTTGTAAATGCGGGCCCGTAGCATATGCTGTTTGTGCTACATAGTTGATCGGGTACTGTAAATTATGCCATATACATGTATTCAATTAGGCTATGTCTGACACAGCGGCAATTGTTGTAAATACAAGTAGGAAGATCGTGTTGCGACAATCCTCCAAATAAAAACACCGACCTGTCTTGATGCATTGCACATCAGCATCATCCTCATGACCTCTGACACCGTGTTGATTATCATTGGTCTATGATGGATAACATTCTACTTTAAAGGCTGCGCTTGAAATATTATTCAAACTGGCATCATGATTCCTTCTGGAACTAATGATAAGTGTGTTCGACAAAAGCATCAACGCATCGGACGATTCCCCAGATATTGATATAAAATACATATTTTAAAAATCCCCGTAACACGTGCCTCTAATTATTAATCACAAAAAAATAATTAATTGAATTACATCAATGTTTTCGTACTTCAAACAAATAAAAGGAGCCAGAAAAACTGTCGGCATCTTCAAAGCGGATCGTTTTATTTCTTAAGAATATATGAAATTTGTAGAGCATCAACAGAGACGCCGAAGAATACATTTAAATCCGTTTCCTTCCAACGAGGTATTATTTGACTGATGCAAATAGAGATCTAATAACTTCTGAAAATAAGCATTTGATTGACTCATGTCTGTATGTTATTGATTCATATGAAACTAATTCCGACACTATCAAACATATTCAGCAAAAGTAGCATATGCTATGGGCCCCACAACTTCAGGGGCCCCGCACTAAATGCTTGTAAGCTACCAATTCCGAGTCAGTTATTCAGCACTTGTTTTATTACTGTATTACTATAGTACTATATTTTCTTCAATTGTTATAAACACAGTAACTACTGGGGTGTGGGATATATGCGATACATATACGATACGTACATGCGAAGGTATTTGAAACTGAAGTCATTACTCAGGTACAAATATCAAAACGAAAACAAATTAATACTATTACTGAAATGTCAGATAGTTTCGTATTATCTTGCTGTGTAGCAAATGAAAAAAGACATTACTTTACTATGCACGCACGCGTTTCTTAGAAGTTAGGGCTCCTTTATAACATATGCTACAGGCCCTGCACTGGTTTACTCCGGTCCTGAACACATTACAATGCACCAAGACGTTTCTTTTCGTAAACGAGATTGATACGTGACTAAATCTTAAGTAGGGTCAATTTTATTCGATACAGGTACAGCGCCGATATTCCAGTAACGGATGGTCAGGCACTTTTTTTAATCCGGATATAATTACTAGTGAAGATGTGTAGTTCTCACACAGGTCCAATCAACGGCGCCTCGATCTCATGTTTAAAACGTTAACCAATATTAATTAGCTCCACTGTTGTAGTCGACCATCTACATATCCTTCAACTTCAAGTAACAAGGATGCTATCCCTTAAGCAACTCCGGTCTATGATGTGACTGTCAATTCTAAGACTGACCGTTTTCGATTAATTCCATAGTGCAAGACAAATCGTATTGTCTGTCACATTGGAAGTGACTACCACTTGCACACACCAAATACTTACATAATGAGAAATCGGTTTAACATTAAATACAGTTACATATACTTATACATATACTTTAAACATAAACAACTTATTATGTCTAGAAAAAAAACGTTTTTAAATGTCTGATTTACAATGTAAATTTATGCTACATTGGTCCCTTAATTTGGTGTCTGGCAGCGGCGGACTTTTTAGTGCTGCCAAAAAAATGCGATAGAAGTAACTCATTCGTTGAATACTCCTCCTTCCAAGTATTTAATTGATCACCCCAACAAGACACGATGCCAAAACACGTTGGTCGCATGAAGGTTTCTATTGGATGATTAACTAAATCTGGGTTTTTTCTCTCTAAATAATGGTAGAACTTGATAACATATTCATGTTGCACTTTGTGTCAAGCTCCATTCCAAGTCGGAGACTGGAATTTGACTTTCCACCATAACAAGAACAACAAGATAAATCCTCGCCAAATTTATAGTTCTTAGACATATGTTTTCAGGAGTAACTGCTGGGCAAGTTGTGAGAGAGAGAGAGAGAGATAGAGAGAGAGAGAGAGAGAGAGAGAGAGAGAGGGGGGTTCCTTGGTAGTTTATAAACACATCATCTTTGGAATAAACAATATAAACATCATTTTCAGTAGGAATATAAATAGGAGTGGAGTTTGGCACTGCAGCAGCCAGGCTTGTTTTCTTGTGTTTCTTTTTTAATTTCGGTGTGAAAATATCGTCCGATTCTCCGTTTATCTGTCCATAAAACATAAATCTATGAACCTATCTGTTTACAGTGAATCTTTCCTAATCCGTGTTGTTTTTGATCAGAGTTTTAGCAGCCGGAAGATCACAAGAGAATGAAACTCTTGATGGGAGATTTGATCGGCTGGATTAGGAATCAAAAATGAATTTGGAGATTTGGGGGCGGGAATATATCTTGCTATGATTTATATCTGTTCAGAATATGTATCCACCTCCCCAACCCTCTCTATCCATCACCCCCCATGTATATATATAGATAGAGAGATAGGGGGGTGGTAATATGATGTTGTCTTTTTTAGAGAGCTAGAAAGCTAATGCACACTACAGGTGTGCATTAATATAGAGATATTTTCTTTGGCATAAGTTGTCCCGATAAATCTGTGAAATAATTTCAAAATCATCTCTCTCTCTC
>VCCN01000420.1:5395249-5405484 GCA_006491835.1 Architeuthis dux | reverse complement strand
TGTGTGTGTGTGTGTGTGTGTAAATGAAAGCATTCTTTCAATATCACCGGCGTAACCTAACACCTTTACCAATTAAAGGTGCTTACTTTCTGAATTATAGATTTAATTAAATATCAACACTGCAATGGTTATCTTCTGCGCCGTATCTTTGTCGACCTTGATATGGTTCAAGTAAAGGTCACCGTTGTGGGCGTTGAGAAGGACGACGGCTGCAGTGCCTGGTTTTAGGTCCGGCCTCAAAATGATGTCTAGGTTTTGACCAGAACATTAAATCAATTTAAGTTAATTTAATCTAAATTCATTCCGAGGTTTCACACCTAAGCCAGCATCATCATTATCTAAATGTGTATTCTACTTTGCTCAAAGTGCTGTATGGATGTATGTAGTTCTTTAATGCATGGTTGCCAACACGAATATAGATTTGCAAGAAAACGGAGCTAAAATGGAGCTGAATACAGGTGTCTCTCGTTCTAGTATTGTTCGTTAGAGCACGGATCGCTATATACGGTGGCTGGGTAGTGGTACACAATATGTTTGCCTATATTATCACCAAACCATCCGGAAAACCGCGAATAGAAATATAATTCCATTAAAAGACTTAATATGATTGAAATATAACATGTCTTCAATTCGCAATCAATTAACATATACTCAAGTGGTATTTTACACTTTCAATTTCACTTTCCTAATATGTGTGAATTATTTCATAAATGAGAAAATATGCTTTAAACCCTTAGATAAATCCGATACATTGAAAGCGAACTAAATTAATAGCTAACAGCTAGATGCTAAATGTACTAAAATGGAGGTAGATCTAGCCACCAAGGAGCTAAACTCGTAACCGTGTTTTAAGGTTTCAATCTATTTCAATGTTACCATTGCAAAGAAGACGGTCGCCAGGAATTGGTGGAAGATGAAACCAAGTGTATTTAGATAAGAAAGATTAAAGCGAACAGTGACTGACAGGGCAAAAAGGATGTTGAGTTTGAAGTTCGGCAATAATCGAATGTCCATTCAGAGATTGGATGAGGTTGGTCAGTCGAGCGAAATCAGGGTCTATTGATCGAGGTTGGAGGAACTAGAGACTTAAAATCAGTTTCGGAATTTTAGTTACGCTTTATCAATCAAACAAGGAAGTATATATCTGTTTATTTATACGTGTGTGTGTGTGTGTGTTTATGTGTGTGTGGGCGTGTGTGTGTGTGATGTTCGTAAATCATGATGGATCGTTTTCCTGTGTTTAACATTTTGGTTTGAAATCATTTCGTCCGGTTGAAGAGGGAGACTTACTATGGCCCACCGACCTGTCTGTTCGATTCTCAACCGCTAACTGCTTCCAACCGGCTCTCTCCTCTCTCACCCCGAACAAGCAGGGGAGTCAAATCCTGTCTTAGTCCTACCCGTCGCTACCGGGATTCAGATATAAGCTGCCCCTGATTTGAATATCAGGACCCCTACAAGGCCTCCAGTAATCCGATATGGGTCGTTGGTCACATACGCAACACAACGCGCGAAAAGACGAACACAGAGTGCATTTCTTTACAATAATAGTGTGCATCTTTTAAAAAAATATGTGTTGTGTTATTTTCTGATTGATTATGTCGAAAACGTATATTTTAAGTATTTCAAACATTTTTTTGGTGACCAGGACAGTGATAATCTGAAATCTATCTTTTTCCAATTGAAACAGCGGGAATCTTTTTGTTCTCATCAGACATTCTTTCGGAATTCTTTATTCTGACAACACTTTCATTAGGAAATTAGTCTTTTACGTGACCTCATATTCATTATATTACTTCCAAAACGCGGGGGTGGGGGTTCTATTTACGATTTAACTATACTGCTGAACTGGACGCTTACTCCCCGCCTATCGTAAGAAATTACGCATTTAAAGTAGTTTGGTTACTTGCTTCCACTTCGTTGAAGAAATCATTTTTGTTTTCTATTTTTTTTATCTAGGACGACGGTTTCTATTTACGATGTATCTATACTGTTCAAATGGACCTTTATTTCCGTCCATCGTACGGAACTACGACTCCGAGTATTGCGATTAGTTACCTTTATTTCAAGGAGAAAGTTTTCCAAAACACAGTTTTATTGAGGGCGGGGATCTATTTACAATCTAACTATACTGCTCAACTGGACTCTCACTTCCGTCCATTGTACGGAAATACGGCTTTGAAGTAATTTGATGACTTGCGTCCACTTAATTGCAGAAATATTTTTTTGGGGGTGGGGGCGATTATTTTCTATGTACTGTTGAACTGTACCATCACTGTCCGTCCATAGAACAATACTACGATTTTGAAGTAGCTGTGTCCCCCGATATAACGCGGTTCGTTATAGCTCGGCTCGCCTCCCCCGGTATAGCATTGTTATAAAGGTTCTTATTTCATTAATCCGATACAAAGGAAATGACTTGACATTGAGCTTGATGGCCGGTGAAGACGGCCTTTAAGCGAATCACAATACATGGTCGGAAGAGGGAAATTATGTTATTCTTGCTACTACTGTGCCACAACGTTTCGACCGATCCATTCTACAGATGTATTCATGTGTAGTGTGTGTAGTAATCTTAATAGGTTAAATCTGAAAGGGTTACATCAATTATAGGAACCAAAAATCATATGTTTTCCCTTTAATCTTAAATGTAAATAAAATAAACCTCTAGAAGGCATGTAATTTACGTGCCACGTTCTATTTACTGTGTTAAATGAGTGATAAGGAGGAGATTGTTTTTTTCTGAAACGCTATAAGTAGATAAAAACACGAGTAGGAACAAGATAACGAAAACGGAAGGAGTAACAAAATGAATGATCAAAGCAAACGTAGGTCTGCCCACTTTCTTTGTATTCGTTATAATCAACGTGTTTTCTCTTGAAGAGTAACATTTAATAAACTGTCGTATATATCGAAACTTGAGTACTTATTTGAGCAATTCGTTACACATGAATGAGTAAGTGAATCGAAAAATCAACTGCTTCAAGCATCCCCGGTTATTTATTTCCGTTTCATCGCTGAATTTCCAGACATCTTTTGGATTGCTTCATCTTATTTTGAGTGGCGTATTGTGTCAAAACAAAGTCACATGATCATCTGCCGTCATGCACCGGAAATCTGGCGCGTACATGTTACATACTGGTGAAGTGAGTGCTAAACAACTAATTTTTATCATTAACAGTAATCTTGGTGAAGATTTGTTCGGATCAGGTTTTTGAAATTGAAATTGAAATTTAAAAAAACCTCGAATTTCCTAAGTGGGTAGGACATGCCCCTTGCCTTCCAGAAGTCACGTGGGTCTAGCAGCGCCCCATATGGGGTGAATAAAGAAACGTTGGGAATCACTGAAGTGCGGTCTCTTGTGTGATTTTCTTTATCTGTCAATTGTATATATTTCAATTGTACCTCATCAGTTTCTACCTTGGATATTTCATTTTAATTACTGAACCCATCTAAACTGCAAAGTAGATGTTAAGTGCCTATAAAGTGGGAAAAGAGAGAAAATGAAGAAAAACACAGATCGCCCGTTTATCTTTTCAGAGCTAATATTTCTTGACACGTTGTTGAGAAGATGATTACTATCGATTATTTCTCGAAGAGAACGGCTAAATTATCTTTTACGCGAGAAAGTGACGATTGAAATAAAAGACTTTTATTAAAATGTTCTTTTATGGGAGTGAACATAACACATAATAATGCCTCAAGTGATAAGAGGACTCGTTTTGCTTGGCGCACATGCGTGTAGGCCAAAAGTTATATAAATAATTGAAGAAAAAAAACGCATGATGTGTTCTTATTATTTAAACTAGTAATATTTTTCAAAATCGTTTTACGAATCTCTTATGTCTATATATAAGAAGATACGGCGTAGCGTCGAATGGAACGATACTGCTTGAGTCTGCCGTGGCCTCTCATTGGAAGGCGACGTGGTGGATGGGACGATTACATTAAGACTGACCGGACAAGGAAAAGGGAAACGCTATGTATTTGGGTAGACCAGCCCGGAGAGACGAGAACGAGAACGAGGAAAGAGGATAGTCAGACATAAACATAGACACATCCCACCCAGGATTAAGATTGTCATCCACGCATTTATATTACTGTTCACTTTAGTAATCTTTGGTGCTTTAGAAGTACCCCCTCTATCTCTCTATCTATCTATCTATCTATCTATCTCAACACAGAGTATAAACATAACTTTTTCTCTAGATCGTGTTTACTGTCGTGTTCCAGTAGGTTACATCAGCGGTTTCACACCGTTCCTTTTTCGTCCGTTTCTATCATCTAGAAAGCTGCCTTTTGAAGACTCACCATTGTTCAATACTGCTTACTCAATAACCTGACAATACACCATATAATTCGTTTTTTTTAAATCATGGGCATCAAAGAACGCCATTGAAGCAATAGTAAAAATATGGGTTTACAGATAACGTATGAATGGAATGATAGAGTGATGTGCCTTTCTGCTTTCCTCCGTGTATGAGTTACTTGATGAATGAGGCGGTGTCAAAAGTGTTCTTTACACTAGTAATCGATGTCCAGGTTCTGTTAAAACCTGGATTTTCAACTGATGACTTCAGAGAGAGGGGAACATTTTCCTCTGGGTTGATTTGCACTCTACAGGATTCCCATCCATCAGTTAAAAGATCTGAACTTGCAAATCTCTAAAACTGGCAGGGACGATTTAATAAATGCCAGGCTCATAAATTCTCTCTTTCTCTTCCATTTTAAATAATAATGGGTACCTTGCTAGGGATTAGTGTATGCCAAGCTATTCTTATATATAATTACCACCGCCGGCCCTATGGTTCTTGGCGCCCTGCGCAAGTTGAACGTTGGCACCCATTAAAGTATAGTATTATCGTATTTATTTATGTTCTACAGCAAAATGAATGGATAGGAATAACATGCATATTAACAGTACAATTCCACTTCATATCGTTTTCATATGTTGACTGCTTTTATTCTGTATAATCTATTGATTTTCTTATTTTCCATTTGTATTTGGAAAGTCCTACTCTCTCAAAGACATGATAGGTGACCCCTGGCAGTTGGAGCCCTGGGAGAGTGCCCAGGTTGCCGGTACATTGGGCCGGCACTGATCATTACTGATGTATTAGTTTGATTCAAACTGGGTACCAAACACTTTCGGCTTTTTTCCAGGCTAAGCTAACCTTAGTAATGAAACCTCAATTCATGGCAATGTTTAGCAATATAGACTCGTAAACCATTACAACTGTAGTGAGTTTTAGCCACACTGGTCACCTAATAGTTATGGTGTTGTACCATAAGGTAAGTAGAATAAATAATATGGGTAACCGAATTGTTTTATGTTTATGTTAGAGTGAATCCATGAATTAATAAAGTATCAACTATTTCGGGTAGTAATTTGCCCTTTTGATATGTATTAACCCTATGCATCTTCAGATATCCTGTACCTGAGCTCCCGAGGGAAATGCTCAAATTAATAGAACGTTTTGTCTATTGACTACTGAAATGTTTTTGTTTAAGTAATTTCATTGTTACAGTTGGTTTGCCACAAATGGGCATACAGTGTATATTGAAATAGCGCTCAGTATCGGGATCACGGGTCCAAAAGGGTTAAGGATGCAAGTATCTCTGTAATTATTCTGTTTAACTTTCCACGACACACCCTGTTCTACACTTGGATACCTCATTATTAATTCCAACTGAAGAAAGACGGAGGCACTCATTACTAATGAAGCCATAAGATAAAAGGACATTCCTAATTGAATTCTAAAGACGAGTGCAGCTGAACCCGTTGACTACCGACATCTGTCGAAAGGTACCGACCCCCAATCACACTCAAGATTATCTTTCCTATTTTACTTACTGACCCTTGGAAAGACGTTGGAGACCAGGCAAACGAATTTAACTTTCAAATACAACAGATCTTGTTAGTCGGTCAATAGAAACCGTCACATGACCCACGTCTTTATAGCAGCAAGCCGTGTTTGGGGTGATCAATTAACACATTGGACACGGGGGTGAACAATGAATAAGCTACTTCACTCGCCGTCTGGTGGGCAGTGATCAGTAAAAAGTACTAATTTAAAAGAGAACGAGAATGATCGCTGATAGACACAAACTAAGACTCCAATTTACCATAAACTTGAATCTCAAACATCTTGCAAGAAAAACAAACAACGGGTCTTCTGGATATACTAAGTTGTTAATATTTAAATGTTCAGCCCTCTAGTTCCATTAGTGCGGCCTGTACGCATGACATATACATACATAGCCAGCAAGCCAGGATCACATGATAAACCTATGTTGATCTATGTTGACAGTGTTGGTTGACAGTTTCTAATACACATCATTCGTCTGTCCGGAAAGTATGCAGACATTTTGAATATATCTAGATCCGGTTGCGTAGCCTTGATGTCATTTGCTAAACAATCACGAGAGAACATCGATGTACATACACTCTCTCTTGGCGTTATTCAGTTGCCATCGAGATAACTTGTACCGTGTGACCGTTGCATTCGCAGTGACTGATCCTGCCATGCTGTGCGTCACGTGCAGTATTTGTTTTTCTGGCAACTCGCTGCATCCCCCAGGTCTGTCGGTCTCACCGCAGTTCAGATTTGTCACGCTGTAACCTCTGGTTTTCCCAACGAGATTTCCGAATGTGGACAAGATTGAGGAGAATGCAACGAGCCAGCTGATAGCGATCCAAACAAGACGACATGACCGACTGTTTTAGAAAGTAGAAGGAATGCTGGTATACGAGTTTGAGGCACGATGCCCTAGGTAGGCTTTTTTGTGTTAATATCAAATGGCTGGATACTCTTCGGACATAACTCGTAAATAAACAGCAGCGAGAACATTGTATATATTACCAAGTTGGTGTCTGGAGTTGGCTTTGTTTTTTAATCGTAGCAGCACGAACAACAACAACAATAACAAGAACAGCTACAGGCACAGTACTCACCTAATTAAGGGGAGGACACTCTTCATTGTTTGCCTGCCCTGTTACTTTAAACCGAACTGATATATAAAATTAACATTTCCCTACCGTAATTTGCAATCATGAGCAAGTTATCGATAGATGGCTCTCTTACCGACTTATCCAGACTGGTGTATTACATATCTACTAGAATGTATGTTACAAACACGAAAGGGCTTATTTCATTCTAATAAATACATGTATACTAAAACATTGTTTTAACACTGTTCTATGTATTATATATATAATACAGATGTAATCATCTTCAGTCGGAATAGAAGTAGAAGTGGAGTTTGAGCTTGCTTCATCGAGGAGTGTCATTAAGTATAATTGTGACGTATATATTTCTTTTTTAGGCGACGTCTACCATCAGAAATGATTCACAGATTTACGGTTGAGCAACAGAAATAATATAATGAAGTATTAATAGAATGTGAAAACGGGGATCGATTTCAGCGACGATAACAATTATTACCCACTTCTGTTTCCATAATGTTTGTTATATTAAGCTTATATGTTCAAATAAAGTTGGCAGATAAAATCATTGTACTTAATATCTTCAATAGTGATTTATGTCCAGTCACCAGAATATAACGTGTGACTACACTGTATGCCTAAATATGTATATGAGAATATGTGTGCGCATGAGTATGGTTCAACTATAGTTATATGTTGAGGTCCTGTGTTGGGTAGATGAAGAGAAATAATTTAGAAATCTCTATAAACTGTCCAATGTTTGTGTTCTTTTTTGGACTAATTTTCTCGTGTTTGTGTGTTTAAATTTCTTTTTTAAGCGCGAACCGCGTGGTAACAAGACTTGAATTTGAAAGCTGCTTGAGAATTGCTGCGTGTGTGTACTTGTACACAGACCGACATGGCGTAATATTGCACCGATCCTCACCAAATTCAGACAGGACGCGTATTTTTAATCCTCAAGTATATTTTCTTGTTTGAAAGTTATCCCCTGAAACCACATTTTAGTTGGTGGTTCAATATACAATGTAAGTCCATGCTAAATATGTACCTTATTTTGTGTCCCGCAGCGTTCACATTTGTTTGTCGAATATTCGGTGATTTTTAGTGTTCACCGCCCAACAAAACGCGAGAGAAGTAACTCTTTCATTGATCACCCCTTTTTAAAGGCCTTTCCGCGGACGGCGCAGACATACTTACCGGTAAGTGACACCTTACCAAAAAGCACGCCACGATCGTATAACATTGTATTTTATTTTGTTTGTTTTCATTTTTTCACAACTTTTCGGTCGTATTTCCTGCGGCATTCGTTCAGTAACTGTTGTATTCTGGAATGTATTCGAAAACATTCCAGAACTCACCAGACACATGAGTAAGGCCGGAGAGTACATGGCTGAAACGTTGTAAAACATAAATGGGAAGCAGATTGGATTATCAAAAATGTGAATTCCCAATCTTTGTATGTGTTTTGGGGACTGATTTCCTGCTGTTTTTGTTTCAATTGATTCCCAACGTTTCGGATACCCGATGAGAATCGCTGGGTACAGGGCTGGCAAATAAATACGGTCGCTTATGATAGAAGAGAGTCGGGTGACTCCAATTATTCTTCTAGTGCGGTTGAAATACGGTCGCATGACAAATGTAATGTATGTATATGGATTGCATATATGTATATTGAACGGAAAGTAAAGGTCCAGTTTAGCATTATAGTTAAATTATAAATAGAACCCCTTTCTAAAACCTTTTTTTCTCATATCTTTTCACTTTAAAACACTCAAATAGGCCTATTGAGTATGCATATAATGTTTGGTGGAGCTGTGCCAATGTGTAAGGGGGTAAACGAGGACAAACATAGCCAGTTGTTTTATATGATACATTATATACACATATACATCCAGGACGTATTATCACTGGCGAACTCGAATAGTGTTTTGACTATAACAAACACGTCGAGCAAGGTTGCTGTACTACTTTGTCTTGCCTACAAGGAGATCAAACACACGTGTAGTGTCAAAGTCGGGCCTTGCTTTGATCGTGATTTATTTAACCTATGCAGGCAGAAATCAAAGATCCAACTATTCCCAGAGAACATCAGAGAGGCTCACTATGGGGATGACATAGCACTTTTCAGTGACATGTCCATTGGATGACAGTTACTTCTAACATCCTATAACGACCTTGCTAAAAATATGTGATTATGGGTTAATACTACTAAAACTTGAACTTTGCGTTTCAGACACAGGGTTGCCACCTCGAATATAGAGGTTAGAGCTAGATATGTAAGAAAACGAAAGCCAAGAAGAGTTAAATACAGGCGTACCTCAATATAGCGCGGTTCGTTATAGCATTGTTTGTAATATAAGGCGAATCAGTCTTATATGTATAATATGTTGCCTGTAATATCGCCCATTCGTCCAGGAAAACCTCAAATAAAAACAGAATATCGTCAAAAGACTTACTTAATATGACTGCACGATTTCTTCAATTTGCAATCAATCAACATATAGTTACACGGTGTTTTACATATACTATCAATTTTACTTACTTAATATTCGTGAATTATTTCTTAAATGAGAAAATATGTTTAAACAGTTTAGGAAAAATAAGCTAGGAGCTAGATATATAATTATAGGAGCTGAATACTCTAATGGGGAGCTAGATCTAGCCCCAAAGAGCTAGATTGGCAATAATGATCAGACCTGAAGAAGACCTTTTCATTGATGGCATCAAATTGACAAATGCCAAACGCTTCACGTACATTTGGCAGTTATGTGACAAACGATTGCTCTATGAAGGAGGAATTGAAAGGAATTGCATTCAAGCAACATCATGCGCATTTGGGAGACTACCTCATACTGTTTCGGATTCGCATGGCCTAACCATTGATACAACAACAAAGTCTATAATCAATGTGTTATACCACCACTGATTTAGGATCGAAAAAATGTATACACAATATCATCATCAAATCAGACAACTGGGTACAATTCAACAATTTAATCTGGGGTCTTTATGAAGATTAAATGGGATATTTACGTCAGTAATTAAGAAGTGACTGTATGAGAATACGTGGAAGACATAGGGTCACGTCAGAGACTTAGTTAGGTACATGGTAGTGTGCCGACGTAACTTGGTTGTTTAAACCTATACAGACACGTACTAAGATGTACTAGACTTTAGGGATTTTAGAATAGAGACAATCGTAGCATTCAGACTATTGCTATCAGATTTCAGATTCCTCCCAGATAGATACATTAGAGGGAAGACATGTACATGCAGAATGTATAGTCAT
>VCCN01000420.1:5136396-5146964 GCA_006491835.1 Architeuthis dux | reverse complement strand
TGATGATGATGATGATGATGATATACAGAAGAAATAACTAGCGCATTCTATGGTCTGACATATGTTGACGTCATTGGTTTATTTTTTCTTTAGCACGCAACTTGGGCTGTATGCTCTCAGATACAAAGAATGAATTGATTGCCCAGAATAATAGCATTGTTCTTTTCGATTGCTCTTGCCCGGAAGCTATCAAGGAATGTATATTGCTTTCTGTTATACAAATCAGATGAAGGAAGCTTTGTATAAACATTCCCACTATGTCTTATATCCATGGTATTCATCAGGAGATCTAGCAAAACGATAAGGAAAGCGTTTCTAGACAGCAGACTGCTTCTTGATTTTAACAGTTCATAAGGTTTTGACTTCCGATCTCCTATCATCACAAGGCGCATACGAGTTTATCTGTGTATATAATCTTACAAACATATATATTCCTCTAATTTCAACTATGATTTTCTCGGTTCAATAAACAGACATAATATTTTCGATTACGACTTTGAGTTTATGCACCGCCTATACTGCTAATGGCGCTAAGGCAGATTAAAGTAACACATGGAGTATAATGTTTGAATTCCCAGTCCCCTAACGGGGAAGGAATGTATATATCCGTGCAATGCGTGTATCAAGATATTCAGAAAATAATAGCCAAATTGGAATACTAACAGGAATGCAAAGCAACTGTTTTTTACAAATAATATTATCAATAAATCATATGAAACTTTCGAGTAAAGTAATTCATGTCTCAACCATACTTCCTTTTAATTTTCAACCAACACACACAGGGAAGTGATGTGCACGCAACAGGCTAGTTTCCTAGATCAATGTATTAATTTATTCGTATAGCCATACTACAGGAGAGAAAGAAAATCGCAAGTCTTCGTTATTAGTAACTATACATATTTCAAAATATAGTGTTTTTTGTGCGCTATATCCTTAAATATGACGGAAAATACAATAAGGATGGAAACAGAAACAAAGTTTGAGTGCAGGCGAAATGCGGTAACCGTGCGTTTAACTGGCTTATGCTTGCTCTTTCTTTCATTTGCATAATGACCCCCACCTTTTCTTTGGAATAAGACTCAGTAAGAGTCCGAGTGAAACCAGATATAACTATCATTGTTTAACTTAAAATTAAAATAGCCGAGTCCCCAGCGACCTTTGTCTTGGGGGACAGGGCATATCCGACACCTGGCCATACACTGTCAGTGTAATGGGTAGGTGCTGCATAGAAAACGGTTCCCCAGCAACTAGGATCGGTCTCGTCAAGGGTTCTCCGGCAATAAACGGCCGGGAACCACAATAAAAGCAACTTTGGATCTGCATTTAATAACACTCTCGACACACATCATCGGATAGTTGGCGTAAGAAAATAGCCATCTCTACAGACGCACTGGGAACTTTGGCGTAAACAATAAAAATGTTGATAAAATAGTATCTAGATTGTATAGATAAATCTAGACAATTATTGATATACTCGGATTTGCAAACCTCCTCCACCTGTTCTCTTAACTAACACTCAGCAAGAGTTCGACAGACACCACAATTCACAGAAGCGCCTTTGCAAAATCGTCTTTTCAAGGCCTTATTATATGATACTGAGAATAAACCATCTGACATTATCTTACATACGGAAGTACGATGGCTCAGTAAATGGAACGTTCTGACAAAATCTGTAAGCTTAATTGAAGAGAACACCACATTCTCCAATCCAGACATCAAACTCATCGATTCTTGCTGGTTGGTGGAATCGGGTTTTCTCAAATACATCACAGAATAATTAAATTCTTTAAACTTGAAGCCTCAGAGAAATGACAAATATATAGCTAGAATTATATGCTATATGCATTCATTTAAAGCAAAACGTGTTTCATGGATTTATCCCCTGAAGATGGAGGCCTACACACATTTCCCAAATATGAAGACAATGATAGGTGGCAGTGACTTTAACCCATCACCATCTGTAATCCATATCCAGTTGCTTCAGGAGAAGGTCGACAAATAAATTCAGTGTTTTAACTTCATATAGCCAATAATCACAGCATATTGATCAGTGTTACGACCAGTGATATCACCCTATACTTCTAACTATGAGGCATTGTTCAATGGAGTTCAATGCAAAAAATCACATTGACTGTAGGACGTTTTATTACATAGGAATATATATTTGGAAGCTGTATATAGTACAACGTGTTACATGTGAATGGTAGTATTGTTTTATATAGTGTTTGCTTTTTCGTGCTATGTTCATTATCAAGTCCAATTATAAACTTGCCGTGAGATTACCAAATGCATTTGCATAAGAATAAGAAAAATATTATTTAGACTTGTTTAGCATTACGTTTATGTCTCCGGCGGGTGTTTGGAAATTTCCGACGGAGATTATGTTTCGCTACCGATTTAAAAGATTGTTTCGTTCGTGTGTTATAAGTCGGTAACTTCTTTAATTTAAAATTGAATAGCTGTCCATCTTTAAAGATATTTCAATGCAACGTTGTATTAAGGGAGGGTGGGGGTATGAGCACCTTGGTATAGTGAGTTATGTGAGATCCGATTGTTTGTTTACGTTGTATACACACAGATACACACACACCATGTGGTTGGTTTGGATTTGAATTCTTGACCGAGTTTGCTGAGATTTAGTTAAAATGTTTGGGAACAGCTTAATTAAAAATTGGTGCGTTATGGCCGATCCGATCCTTTGATTGTTTATTTACATTTTATATGCAATTTAAAATTGGATAACCTCTGTATTTCTAAAGATATTTCAATGGAATTGTG
Organism: Architeuthis dux; assembly: GCA_006491835.1. Taxonomy (NCBI): domain Eukaryota; kingdom Metazoa; phylum Mollusca; class Cephalopoda; order Oegopsida; family Architeuthidae; genus Architeuthis; species Architeuthis dux. The sequence continues at coordinate 5,144,186 of VCCN01000420.1, read as the reverse complement.
TTTGAAGGTTTGGGGATGTATGAAGAAGTTAGTGTTCTGAGTTGTGGGCGATCCGACTGTTTATTTACGTTTTATAAACACAACCTATGTTTTTTTGTTTCCAAAAACAGGTGTTGGGTTTCAATTCGTTTAAAATATTCAGATCTTGACAGATTTTGCGGGAATTGGTAATTAGTAATTAGTTTGGGATTGGTCTGGAGACAAGTGACGATGTGATGGACAATATCTATGGCAGACTACTATAAAAGTACCGTAATTCCTGTTGGTGCAAAGTTGACTTTCGAATATGCTTTGGTTCTTCATTATGCTCAATCTATTGTGCTGATAGATTCCGGTTGTTGTACAGGAACAATTGTTCATGGCAGGTTACTATTCGTTCAAGTCATGGATCATCTTATCCACAGCAAAAGCATTGATCAAATTTCTGAGCTGCGGCTTTTCTGTTATTCGTCGTGGTATCCATTTACCAAGTTTATTCTCTTTTCCAATTCACTTCAAATGTCCTGAAATTGTTAATATTAAATAGTTGCTTACCCAAGCGCGAATAGACACAATTGTTCTCTTAGTAAAGTGTAACATATACATAAGTCGCAACAATGTTTGCCTCCCTTTCCAGTGTATCAACAATTGTGTCTTGTAGTATCTGGACAGACATGATAGGAAATAGAAATGTGCATGACTTTCTAAACCTCTCTATATATATATATCTGTCCATATGCACCAATGTTGGCTGTTTTTAACAAAAATACTATTTGTAAAATGTTTTTTAGTAAAATCTAAAACAATACTTCGAGATATATTAAAGATACATGCCCTGCCTGAATTTGGCGAGGATCGGTGTGGGGCACACAGTGAGGATTGCCTTACCTATATAAGGAATGGTCTGCGAGATAAGCTTGCGTGTCTTAAGAAACCCCCATCAGTCTGCCTTTTTTTATATTCATTTGTAATCCTGACGCATCTGAGCAGATATCTTCGTAAATAAAATCCATTTGTAATTGTAGTATTACTTTCACGATATCCAACATCTGAAAATAAGTACGTGATAAATTAGGGAGCATGTTTAGATCTAATTAAATATGTGCGGCGGTGTTCAGAGTATGGACAGTCAGGTCACTATGGTCTGACTTTTGGCTTGTTTAAATCTTGAATGGTCTGACAATCCAGGCAACGCTGGGTTATCTTGCTGGTAATTAATTCATTCACTGCATCCTTATTTTGAAAGCTATACTATTCAGTCCTTCTATGAGAATATGATGTAATCTGTAAAATAATTATTGCACAAAATATATGGATGCAGCATTAATAAATTGATTACGACCGGAGAGCGCCCCTCCGAACGGCAATAGGTTAGTAAGACATGGGTCGTTGACCAAGATAATCACTTTACTTTGTTCGCTTTGTCCATTTGAGTCAATCCCCAAGCATATAGGTAATTATAAGTGCAGCAGAGCAGGTGGCCTGACTGTCCAGACTCTAAACAGCGCCGCACATATTTCATTAGTAATGGATTTTATTTACGAAGATATCTGATCAGATCCGTCAAGATTACACATGAATATACAAATTCATCAATAACTGCATGTATAGAATTGCACACAATTTGCAATTTAATTTTCTATTGACAGTTACACATGAAGAGCTTCGTCTCATTTCCAGTTCGATGAGTCGCGGTTCTATACCGATTGTTTCTTCGACCAATCAACACGATTATCACATATTTTCATGTAAAAGCCAGGATATTATTTGGATGAACTAGAGGAATCTGTTTCCCCTTTTTCTCAGAATTTTAGCGTGGAACTATCTTTTTTTTTTAATTCAGCATCCTCAATAAAACAAGTTGAGTAAAATACATGAAAAAAGGACACTTTTATTGATTCTTTGATTATTTTTAGTAAATATCTCTGATGAACACATGTATGTTAAAGAGAACCTATTGTAGCAGAGAATTGTCGAAGCAAGAAGCCATTTAATGTTTGGCATCGGATTTCCGAGAAACTAATGAAAATTTAATCGAGAACAGGTCTGCTTAGCCACTCAATAGAAAACGTCTAGCAAGTCATGTTGAGGGTAATCAATTAAGAAATGGGAAAATGGGGTGACAAAGGAATTAGTTCCTCTGTCGCCTTTTGTTGAAATACTAGAAAAAAGTCTGAATTTGAAAAACAAATACGCGTGAACGCTGCCGGAAACATAAAATCCCATTATAAATTTAAACTCCCTAACAGCGTATTAGGTGAGGAGGTTTGAAACAGGTCTTTTTAGACATTGCACGGAGTAAATGCATACATTACCAGCCCTCTAGCTCCAGTGGTGACACATAGATAGTCACCCAAACAGGATCACTTAAAAATGTAAAAACCTATGTTGAAATAGGTTGACAGTTTTGGTTGGCGGTTTCTAATTTGTGGTTGCAGCTCAATAAGACAAACATCTGAAGGTACCACATTTCCCAGATGAGAAAACGCACTTTTTCCCCCTGAACATATTTGATAAGAGGTTCAGAATGTGATAACTAGATGTGACAGAAATAAAAACGACACCGTAGATTCGGTGACTTGGAATTGCTAGTACTGTAATCTATGTTAAACTCAAAGACTTTCCGAAAATACATAGGTTGCGTCTTAGCAGGCTGGGGATACGGTAATCTGTTTTCGATTGCTGGATGTGATGTGAGATGTTCCTAATGTCTTGCGAGTAAACACAGATGAAAACGAGTACATTGCTGAATAATAGAGTAAAAATACAATTTTGAACAACTTATCAAAGTATCTTCATATTACTGTCGTAATCATCCCTATGTATTCTTTCTTAGTTGGTAGACACATACATACTTAGCCAGCCAGGAACCAAAGAAACCAAACGTTGACAGTTTTGGTGACAATTTTGGTGACAATTTTGGTTGGAGGTCTCTAATACGTATTTGCTAGAACGGTTCGCCGCTCACACCCCACACTCTATACATTCACTGCATTGTTGGTAGCAGCACGTTATCCATCCATTTACTAAAGAATTGCTCGTTTAAGGTGCGATAAAATCTACACCTTAAAAAGAAAGGCACTCCATTGGCGTGACAGTTATACGATAAGTGCGGGCGTTATGGCTCAGAATCAAATCACTATACCAGGAAATGTTTGAGTGTTGAATGAACAACTTCTAACTTGTATACATAATTCCCCAGCCCATACTGCTCTGATGCAAGACTTCCCCGATTTATGTATGATATCAAAAACCCACACCATTGAAGAGGAAAATCAGAAATGTCTCTAGACCAGTGATTCTGAACCAGGGGGCAATCTGGAATGTGGGTGTGACTAGCTCAAAGCCTTCCGTGGCTCAAAACTGGGCTGTGTTAAGGATTAACTGATTAATCCCTTATCATACGATACTATACGTCCTAATTACACAATCCTATTAATTACGAATTTTGCTATAGAGGCAATAGTAACAATGTATTAACTTATTAACGTGTTGAGGTATAAAAGCGTTGTTACTAAATTTCACCCAATGAAGAAGTCACACACATGCACTAAAGTTGATATATCAGCAATTCTTTTTACAAAGGACTTGCCATATTATATACAAATGAATTGTTTTTTATTGTAAAGATGGACATCATCATATTTTCGCTGTCGAAGTGGTAAATGGAGCACGGACGTTTACAAACAAATGCTCTAGACAATATACAAATTGATCAACGTGTTTCTTCGATCTTTGCACCATTCTTCTTCTTAGACTGCTATGATGTTAATACATCCCAGACACTTCTCTTTCATTATGTGAATATTTTTTGTATGGCGAGCAGTAGCATGGCTGTAGATTAATACCAGTGCGGTGATTACGTCTGACTATTTTACTAATCGTGAGATTTGCTTAGCATTGAAATTCATTGCAATGAGAATACAATCGATAAGACGTGTATACGCACAGGCTGCATAGATTGTCCTCGCGAGTAACGAGCCTGAATGCCGGCCAACCCTTAAGTCTGAAAAAATAAATGTGTGTTTTTGGCCTTTTTTTAAGCAAGTATATATTTAATTTTATCTTCATCCGAGCCCAAAATGCCTGCACATGACTAATTCCGATAAGATGGAATATATATGAGTTCTAGAGCCACGGTATAAAATCTCACACGACGCTTCTCTGAATATTTTTCTTAAAGCATTAAAACGAACGCTAAGTGTTAAGGAATATGTTCTTCTTCTTCCTCTTCCTCTTCCTCTCCCTCTTCTTCTTCTTCTTCTTCTTCTTCTTCTTTTTTCAAGGCTGGCTGCTCACCGAATTTTAATGTATTCCGGTGTGCTCTCAAGCGTGCCACTCCCGTTCTGCTGGGACAAATTCGAAGTCGGGATTTTGTTGCGTTTCAGACCTCTCCTAGGTAAGATGTACCATTTTGGACATTGCGAATCCCCCGGCTGTAAAATATTGGGGTGAGTGGCCTTACCCTTCCACACTGGCCTATTGTAATGAAATATACTCAGTTCGTGTGTTCGTGTGTTCGCTTGCTGAATGAAGGAAAGTACAGAAGACTGGCATTTGCGCTCAGCTGGGGGGATATCAGGTCCCGGACCGGAATTCGGGTCACCCGTAAGTCAGAGGGAACAGAGAGAATACATTCGACCAATCAGCTCCGACGAGCATTTTTAAGGGTGCGTTAGGGTGCGTTAAAACAACCGTGTGTAGGGCACTCCTAAGCATATTTTAGATATCAAAACAATATTGTTGTGTGTTAAAATATACCTAATTACAAGATATTTTCAGTTGCTCGTTTTCTGAAATGTTTTTATTTAAATTAAAGTAGACAGTTAAATAAAACATAGACTTAAATAGGATCATTCAATAAAATAAATAGATACAACACTTTGATATTGACCAACAACAATAACTCCTCCGGGTTGATTGTAAAATGTTATTGTGTGAACCAAAAACAGGCTAATTTAATGGGGTATGGCATGCCACAAAACAGTTTCTTACTTTGTTCAACCACAGGTCTTCTTTGCAGACCACATTGGTGCGGATTATATTGTCTTTGTGGCTACAATATTTTCATGTGGCTGACAGGTCATCAGGTTAATCGGAAGTCAGTTATTCGGTTGGGCACACAGCAACGACGGGTTAACAAGCTAGGAGCTTGAGTCCTCACCCGATAGGGTGCGGGAGGGAATGGGAGGAAGAAGCGAATGCGGCCTGAGCTACTACTATCATCGCCGGCAGTCTTTCAATAAAGTAACAACTCGTTATTTTCTTACGACCCCCACCCCCGATGGCGGTTGATTATTGTTTTCCAACGACGAGCCCCTGATTGCGTTTTCTAGATTGTTATTTTCTGACGTCTACCCCAATGGCGTCGATATAGATGGTTATTTTTCATATGCCAATCCCCTGATGGTGTCTATCTAAATTGTTATTTTCTTACGGCAACCCTCCTATGACGTCTATCGTGATTGCTATTTTCTTACACCAATCCCCCGATGGTGTCTTTGTAGATTACCATTTTCTTGCGCAAACCATACGAGGGCGTTTATCTATACCCTTTTCCCGAGCGAGTTATACATTATAGCAAACAAATTAAAAAATACAGTAAGCAAATCAAAATTACGATATGCAAATTAAAAACTACTGCGATCAAATGTAGAACATAAGCGAGCAATTTAAAAAAAATACAGCCAGCAGATTAAAAAATACAGCGGGCAAATTATGAAATAAAGCGGGCAAATTAAAAACTGAAAGTTAAAAATGAACATGAATATTCAAATAATTACATTTATCTTTCAATCGCCGCAAAATGTTCTTTTCTTACGCCAACCATACAATGGCGTCTATCGAGATTGTTTTCTTTTCTTACGCCAACGTTCTAGATCACGGGTCCCGAACCTTTTTGTGTCGAAGAGCTATTTCACGACTACCAGTAGTGAGGAGGGCAGCATCTACTTTTACAGTCAAAATAATATTTGGATGTAATAATAAATACCATACATAATACCATTTAATTCCTATTTAAGTTAATGTACATGCAAATTACATTTCAACACAGCGAGCTTTTAGAAATTGTTTATAATATTATTTATTCAGGTATTTATTTTGCATCTTTAGGCATCTCCAACTATACACAATATTTACTCATCAACTTCAAAACGAAGACAACAATCCATAAAACATATTCAATGTACATAAATACAAACAATATCTACAATCTAACACAATTCACAGGTCGGACCTCGTTGAAAATCTCAACAGACAGATTCCAAAAGTGTTCTTTTTCCATAATTTCTAAACTTAAAGCTCTATACACTAGAGCTGTTTTTACCAATTAAAGAAATAGTTGACATTAAGGTAACAATTATTGAAAGAAGCATGGCAAGTTTATAGTTTGACTTGGTAATGAACATAATACCAGACATAACATGTTCCTACGTCAAATACACAAAACAAAACCGATTCAACTAAACTAACAAATTGAAAACAATTCCTATGTGAAATAATGCATACACATCTCAAAAGTTTAAAGGTCTTCGGCAGAAAACCTATTTTGATGTTTTTGAAAATACCACACACTTATTAATTAAAGAAGTTATCCAATTTAAATTACAAACAATCGGATCCGCCATAACTCACCATTTTTTTACTTCCGGTAATTTCCCCAAAATGCCAATTAACTAATGCTAATAGATTTCAGCAAAATCGCTCAAGAATTGAAAATGTTAAACCAATCGGAAACAAACACATGTACTTTGGAACTAAAACATGTGTGTTATTCATAAAAATACACAAACAATTGGATCGCACATAACTCACCACAGGCATGTTTGCATAGATCCCCAAAACACTATAGACAATGCCATTGAAATATCTTTAAACATAAAGAAGTTATCCGATTTTAAATTCCATATAACACGCGAACGGCCATAAATCAACACTCTAAACTAAATGTCAGAAGAAATTGTCCAGAATTGAAAGTTTTAAACGAACTGGAACCAAAACTATGTTTTTTGTTCATAAAACGTAAACAAACAACCGGATCGCCCATAACTCACTATACCAAAGTCTCCATACCCGCTCCCCAATCTGGTACAGCATTTCATTGAAATATCTTTAAAAATAAAGGAGTTGATCAGTTTTAAATTAAAGAAGTTACCAACGTTTAAAACACGGACGACGCCATTTATTTTAAATCGGTAGCGAAACATAATCTCCGTCGGAGGTTTTCAAACTTCTCCTGGAGACCAAAAAGTAGTGCTAAACAAGACTAACTAATTTTAATTATTTTTATTCTATAATACCAAATATATTTGGTATTCCCACTACAAACTTGACAATGAACATAACACAAAACAAATGAATCTTATATAAAATGATCCTACCATAAATTGTTTATTTTCAGTATCCTCTAGTATGGCCTTGAAAACACGGCGTTGCAAAGGCGCTGCTCTAATAGCGTTTATTAGTTATATAACATTTTAGCACACAAACGTTCTTGGTGGATAATATGAGTTGCATGTCAGTTATCAGTGTATGTATTCTACTTGTAATATTGTTATCTGATAACTGTAGGTCATTTATTCTGATATAATCTCATTCTTGTTGGAAAATCCATCACATGCTTTTACGGACTTTCCAAATGCTGCTTAAAGGTTGTTATTATTGTGATTCCAAGCTATTTATTGCCAGAGAGCCCTTGGAGATACCAACTCTACCCATTACACTGACAGGGTAGGGACAGGTGTAGGAAGCTCCCAGACCTCTGAGGCAAAAGTCGACTATTTTAATTTCAAGTTAATTACTTGGAGCTA
>VCCN01000420.1:5068401-5079822 GCA_006491835.1 Architeuthis dux | reverse complement strand
AGATTTCTTTCATCATATATACAATACAAACGTTGCATAATCATCTCCAGCCGGAACAGAAGTAAGAGCGGGGTTTAACCCTGCAGCAGCCAGGCTAGTAAACCAGCAGCCAGGCTTTTAAAATGAAATTAAAACATAACATACCAAGAATGGTGCCATTTTCAACTGAATCTGATAATTTAAAAAGACGCAATACAAACAAAACAAAACAATCATTTTAAATGGAGTTAATTAAAACTAAACGCACCTAATGGCACCTAACAAGAAAGACCGAGCGGACGTTCGTGATTAACCAATAGTTATGGAATAGAATCAATATTGAAAAGCATATTATCCTGGTAGCAAGTTCGTAAATACATGACCCTTGACCTCGGGATCACACAGAATATCTCGTTTGTTCTTATTTCCCAATGTGCTAACAGTGGAATCAGTGACCCGTTGCATTACTTTTGCTTCACCTCAAAAGTTCTCTACACATTCGTCTTGAGCCGAACGACTATTGCGATGTATCTGAGATAGGTCAAGTGGCATGTCATACATATTCAGCGAAGGGTGATAGAAAGACATTAACAAACAAGAAAGATTTGTTGTGATTGGCTTCTTTTCTGCCAGGCTTCATTTCCTACCGAGGCAATCGTAACTTAACACGTGGAGTGCGTGAATTCCATCTTGCAACTTATGTTCACATGAATGACTTGTTCGCATCAGAGAATACCATATGAATCCAGCTGCCAGTCACCATTATTTACATTCCCAGTAGAGCGATCAACCTTTATAAGCACACCGTATGTTACTAGGTCTATAAGTGGGATTCCTTCTTCGCTTCAACAGAACTATATTACTGCAGGATTAACTATGTAACAACATTAGCATATGTCTGATATTTCAAGCGGCTATGAATTCAGCTTCAAATACGTTCGCATTTACGCGTCATGTATGAATCACATAGATACCACACTCCCATTTATTACTGTATTAAAATAATAAGTTCAATTAATTATGATAATTGGCTAAGATCGCTAAACACCTAGTCGTTCATAAAAGTTGAAGGACCCCGCATTATCAAGGCCCCGCGCCAAATAATTGAAATCTATCAATTCTGATTCAGTGATTCTGCACTTGCTCTATTAGTATAGTACTAAACAGCCCTCAACCTGTATTTTAATCCAGTAATTGATGGGAGTGTGGTATCTAGGTGATACATGCACGAGGCATACATGCGACAATATTTCAAACTGAAGCCATATACGCTACACACATCAGAAATGACGTAATACTATTACTGAAATATAGTATCATACATATTTGTCATATTATCTGGTTGTATAGCAAATTTCTAAAAAACTAATTATTGTACTATAAAGTAAAAACAAATAATGTGTTCTAATAGACATCTACATTTTCCAAAGCATCAGTGAAAAGACAGGAATGGAAATAACTACAGACACATTTTCTTTCAGTCTATTAGAAACCGTCAACCAATACTGTCAGCTTAGTCAACATTCTTCAGTGTTTAAGTGAATCTGACTGGCTGGCTATGTATGTACCGTGCGTACACGCCGCATCAATGGAGCTACAGGGCTGAAAACTTAAATTTTGTCTAGAAGTACATTTTTGTTAACTGAGTTCGGTATTGGAAAATAAGGAAACTTAAAGAGTCAGCCCATATGCTAGGCAATAACAACCTAAGCCAGCCGAGTATAGAAATCAACACCATATGGGAACCTCTAATAAAAAGACAACACAAGACATGAGGCTTATAAACCCCCAAAAGTAGACTCATTTGTCCAAGTTGGGACGGTGGCCTAGATAGCTAAAGCGTTGGTTAAAAAGCGTCTGACTGTTGAGTCGATCTGTAGGTTGTGGGTTCAATCCCAGGCAGGAGCACCACAACTGAAAAATTAACCACGAAATAATTTCTAGGACATGGATAGTGGAATGAGGACAGTATACCCCCGGGTTCAGTTCAATAGTTCCGGTAAGTTACCGACAAAACTTGACACCTGAAGAAGGCCGGAGAGTACATCGGCCGAAACGTTGTGGAAATGACAACCAAGATGAGGATCTCAGTCCGAACAATAGTATCAGTAATACATTTTTGTTTTATGAAAATTCCCCCCAAAATATGTTTTTCATGAGGTGTTCCATTTACAATGTCAATTTACAATGTCAATTTACAATGTCAGTTTATGTTAAATTGATTCCTTAGTCTGTTTCCAGCAACATTCACGCCGAAAATCCGGTATTTTTAGTGATTCAGCAAAAGGCGAGATAAGTAACTCATTCAGCGACCACTCATTCTTTTCAATTTGTAATTGATCACCCCAACACTGCATGCTGCCAATAGACATTGGTCACATGACGGTTTCTGTTGGGAGACTAACCAGACCTGTTTTCTTTAATGTTTCAAAGAAAGATAAAACATTTTAAGACACAGAGGTAGACACGATTATTTTAAAAATAGGAATGTTAGCGACTGCTATATTTGACGAGGGTTTGGCTAATCAGATAGTGGAGTGGATGGTAAAGGAGAGGCACTTGATCTGTTATCTTCGGGTCAACGACCCAATTAGTCGATTCGAGTGTCAAACACGCTTCTTTCTCTATCCCAGTGTTTGTCATCTGTTTGTAGCTCGGCAATCATTCGATCCATTTGTTTCTTCGCTCACATTTTAGCTGTTGCTATTTTTGCTTTTCCTGACAGTTTTCGCTTGACCATGTAAAGGAAGGCAATTTCCATTGTGAGGCGTACATACCTTTTTTTAGATGCACTAGTGTTTGCTGTCACTGATTGACATACCGAAATGTGTGTTACATCCATTCCTCAGTGTTATACACGGCATGTGACTTACATCCTTTGCTCAGTGTTGCCAATTTAGAAGTTTTTCATCTAAATCTGTTTGGTTGCGTCTAGAATCTAGACGGTACTGATCATGGCCAATTATTCGTTATTAGAAGCACACGTTCAAGAACAATAGACAAGACGATCTCGGATGTGTGGGGAATATTTTAAGTCCTGTCTACTTTGTCGGACATATAACATCATTCGGTCGTTCTTCTGAGTTGTTATGTATTGTAAATTGCTCGGGATGCGCGCGACTCGTTTTTTCGTAACTCGGTTGTCACGATTGCACTGCGATTTGGTACAGGGAAAGAGTTGGTCGCCTTCGTAACTGCACCCAGGGGTGCAGGACACGACCTCTGCGGAAGAGCCACGTCTCGATTGCTGCTGGGCTAATTGCGTGTCCTCGTTTTATGGAAAATCCAGACAAAAGTAAAACAAACGAATGAAAATAGATAGAATTACTAAAACTTATCAACAGTTCTTATTCAGTATAGACCGAGTTCTGGAATTAAATGTATGTTTTATGAGAAATTCATAAGTATACGTTTGATCAAACGTAATCTTTAAGTGTTTCGTTACGGCATGAGCTCTTCCTAAACATCTAATAGACATTTCTTTCAATTTAAATACACTTCCTTTGATCTTTTTAATCTACCAGGCTTCTTATTTCATAGAGGAAAACAGACTACTTAAGCTTTGGTTGCTATCGTAGCGTTGCAAAAACAAATATGTGAGTTTATATTCTTCTCTAGTGATATTCCCAAACCTACCCCTTGAGTATAAAGGTAGTTGTTATCATTGCCTTTCTCCAATAACTAATGCTAAACAGATTTAGTTAATAGAGAAAAACAGACTATACATCTTTCCTAGCAAATTAAAAAGTAAAGCAAGCAAATCTTAAAATACGCCACGCAAATTAAAAACCAAATTAAAAATCCTCGCCACGATTCAGTTCGTCTTTTTTTCTCCAATTTGCTTGGTGTATTTTGTGAGTTTATATTCTTGTCTAGTGAGATCCCGAGCAGCAAACGTCAAGTATAAGCTGTTATCATTGAATTTCTACAATATATAATGCTAAATAGATTTAGTCTATAATGAAAAACAGACTATACCTGTTCGCGGAAAAACCTTTAAAAAATAAGGTAACCAAATTATAAACAACAGTAACCAAATTTAAAAATATGGTGACCAAATTGGAAAATACGCCAAACAAATTAAAATCTACACCACGATTCAGTTCGCTTGTATTTTTAATTTGCTGTGCGTACATTTATATTCTCTCTTGTGAGTGTATATCTATTGTCTAGTGAGATCCCCGAACCTCGCCCTTTGAGTATAACAAGGGAAGCTATTATCATTGTTTCTTCCTCCAATAAATAATGGTAAATAGATTTCAGATATCGATGAACAACCTTGATCAAACACTTGCACGCATCTAATTTGACCAATTTCCATCCTACTCTAAATTGACATGAAGTCAATTGATCATACAGATCACAAGACATGAATTCTCTTTGATCATTCCTTTTATGGGGTAATTTCAACCGTTGCCCATTAACCGCTCCATCTCTTTGATGATGGTGTTGATGGTGGCAATCCCTTACCCGACCATGCGACACGGTTAATTTGGCTTTAGTTTAGAATTATTGATCCCATGATTTTCGTTCAATGTCAAGTTTTAGTACAAAGTGTACACGCCTTTGCCGTGGAAAGGAATTGTTCTTGTTCATTAATTTAGGGAAAGTGGCCAATTTACGTGACATCAATAGTCATAAGATCAACTTCTTGTAGATCACCACTAGAGCAAGTTACAGTGAGATCTTTAGGAAATATATTTCAGCAACACATTTTGGAACTAAGAAAAGCACAACCACTATAGAGTGGCACATAAGTAAGTTTACCAATTGGAGGCCCGTCACAAAATGTACACTTTATTGCATGCAATTGGAACTGACAGTCATGCATACATAGTAAGGTTAAATGGGTTATATAACTAAATAAGTAAATTCACCTATATATACAAATTATCCAAAACATATACGAAAATGGAACAGCAATAATTAGACTACATAAAGATACAAACAAGATTAAGATAACAAAAGGTGTAAGACAAAGGGATACACTATCACCTAAACTATTCACAGCGAACCTTGAGAGCATATTTCGGGAAACCGATTGGGAGGGACTTGGAATAAACATAGATGGAGAATACTTAAGCAACTTAAAATTTGCCGATGACATTCCTATGACGTTTGAAGCATCCGAAGAATTACAAAACATGCTAACCGACCTAAATAGGGAAAGTAAATAAGTAGGCTTAAAGATGAACAGAACAAAGACAAGAGTAATGTTCAACGATAAAGTTCCCAAAAAGGGCATAAAGATAGAAGGTGAGATTCTAGAAGGGGTCGATGATTACATCTACCTAGGTCAGGTAATAAAGCTAGAGAAGGACCATGACTGCGAAATAACGATAGGTTGGAAAGCATATGGTATGAATAGAGATATTCTGAAGAGCACCTTGCCAATGTGCCTAAAGCGTAAAGTATACAACGGCTGCATAATACCAGCCAAGGCGTATGTATGCGAAACATGGAAACTAACCAAACGAGCTGAAAACCAGCTCAGAATAGCACAGAGAGCCATGGAAAGAGCAATGATAAGGATAACTCTAAGAGATAGAAAAATATCAACATGAATCAGCGTGAGGACTAGAATGAAGGATATTATACAGCTAATTAAGCAGCAACAATGGAGATGGGCTGGCCACCTAGCAAGATGGGATGACAATAGATTGGGGAAAAAGACTAACCGATGGGTGCCCATTGGACAGTAAACGAAGTAGGAAAAGACCAGGCACAAGATGGAGGTTAGCACAATATAGGTCGTTATGGAAGGAGATGGGAAAGGCCTTCGTCCAGCATTTTTTGGATAAGACACGTTTATATTTGCAACCCATATTCTAATTAGTGTAAACCCGAATACAAACAGTAAGTGTATTAATTTATTTAAAACAATTGAAGGCGTTATAACGAAATGAATTCCAAGCAGTAATTACTAATTCATTTCTTTTTAGAGAAACTATTTTTGTAATTATTATATTTGTATATGTTGTCCTCGTATGAATCCGGCACTGGCTAGAATGATCGGCTCGATACGTTCATTAATGTCTCACCTGATGATGTAAGCTTTCACACATTTCCCAAATATGAAGAAAACGATAGGGGTCACTGACTTCAACCCGTCACCATTTGTAATTTACGTTCAATTGCTTCATGAGCAGTTCGCAAAAAGAGTGTTTTACCATCATGTAGCCACACCCCACCCGAGACAGCTTGCCAATAAATATACTTTATCATCTCTGACTGCTGCAATGCAAGGAACTTAGGTATTGAGATGCCAGGAAATTAAAACTCGTCTGGGGCTTTGCCTGGGGACCCCATTGAGGGACTTACAACACCCCCAATCCATCTGCTGCATTTGGTTTGGTTACCTCCCTAGACACAATGCATAACTGTTTATGCATAATTTAACATAGGAATGTTATTAATTTTGTTTTGGTTTGATTAGTTTTGTTTTTAGTTTATTTTAATTATTTTTGCTTTGTATATTATGCTCAGTATTGTCCCCGGCCTTCGGAAACGATGACGGTGATTATCATTCGCTATTAATGTCTGCAGTTGCATTTATTTACTGGTTTTTGTTTACTAAACTAGCACACAAACAATACACAAGGGACTAACCCCACAAATCAAATGGTACATCTTAGCCCACACTCTTTCAGCGGACAATCTAAACGGGGAATGCTGGATTTGACAAGAGGAACAATTTAGAAACCTGAATCTTAGAAATAGGGCTACTTTACTCAATCACAGGAATGTTACGAAAAGATCCCCATGTCGCGCATTAGTAGATTATGAGTGAATTTAAATACGTTAAGGTTTTTATTGGTTTATCCAATCCACGTTGTTGAAATATTAAAATTAACGGAAGTGGGAACGAAATAAATAAATAAAGTCAGAATGAAGTGATGAGAACTGGAGTGGAGGAGGAACAAGCCAGATATGTAAGCGACACACATACATAGAACGATCATTTTGTGACGAAGAGTAGATGTTGTGGGGAACTAGTATTATGTTTTGAATGTATCTGTTATGTTTTTACGTAATAGTCTCCGAAGAGAATAACAGAAACGTAGACGTTTATAAACAGGGTATTTGCTTCATCATGTTCTGTGTATCCTTGCATCTGGTAGTCATATGAATGCCTGTCAATTAATAACATGTCACTATGTTACATGTACGTCATTTGTTCATTTCGACCAGCTTAAGTGACCGATTTAATAGTGATACGAACCAGACAATTACCACGGCACACACCACAACGTGTTGTTTGCAACACAAACTAACCACCAGAACGACAACCGGCATAAGTCAACGGAAAGAAAAAGAAGAACACATCGATGAGGCGTCTTGCATTTGTCAACACCAGAAACATCATTCAAGACGCTAGATGCAACGGAAAAGGAAAGACAACATCATTACAATGTCACAACGGGAGGGTCCAAGGGTGACAGGAAGGAAAAAGAAGATCGCACGGACCACGCGAAGAGGGTATGTGTTTTATTTTAAGAAACAGACAAGGAAAAGAAAGAAAAAAGAGTGATTCATACATACACACACACCTATACAGGAGATACATACATTTTGTCGGCGCGGAATTAACAGCTTTATACATATCTGTTTTATTCATTGAATGTTTCTAGGCGGGAAATAATAATTTTTTTTTATATTGTTTTAAGACATACAATACACGCTACGTACACATACAACAAGTATAGACACTAAAGAAAGAAAATTAATATGAAAAAAAAAGATGTTTATGTTATAAAACGATGAAATAAACATTTGTGAAGAATAAGCATAGCATCAAAATGAGAGACTAATGACGTACAAACCTTCTGTTCTTTTCTATGTCTGTGCGAGCTTTTGTTTCCAAGTTGTTTTATTGTTTTGTGTTTCCGGTTCATTGAGAAGAGATGACATTTTATTTTGTAATAGTTTGTATTATTTTGTCTCGTCGTGAAGTCGTATTTCGTTTGTATGGGCTCTGTCTTAGAATTATGATGTTTGGGGGATTTGTTAATATCTTTTTTCGACACTCGAGTCTATTCGAACGACATTCGATCGCTATGATGAAAGTTGTAAAATCATATGTTGGATTTACAGGTATCACCCGTTTCGCGACGTGAAACTGATATCATTGGGATCTATGTGACAAATCACATACCTCTTTGAAATGTGAAAAGTGGAATTTGTGGAATGGGGAATTGAAATTCAGGCCAGGACATTCACAATCGACGAGTGCGCTGCACGTCGAGAGGCCGTTATGATTCGGCCTCCGGACATGCATGGGGAAGGTGCCAGATTTGCGATGGTGACTATGTTTGTTTTATTGTTTTTTGGAAAAACATTTTTTCTTCTTTTCTCTGGTTGATTTTAAAATGAATCGAATTTTTTTGTTTTTGGTAATTTCTTTTTCGGATAGAGAGTGAAGCACTATATAGAATGTAATAATTGTTATGATTCACAGATAAACAAGCTTAAACATTGAAGTTCGAAAGGGACTTTATTTTGATCCTTCTGATGTAATTATATCTGAGAATATATCACTATATATTTATTTAAAAGATGGTAAGAATGAATGTAATATCATCTCGAGTACGGATGACTTAATTATGTTAAGTTAGTGTATCTAATAAGAAAAAGAAATTAGTAATGAAGTTGAATTCGTCTATAGTTCATCTTAGCTTGTAATACGAATGAAAATCCAAACTCTTCTCACGGCCAAAATACATTTGTTTCCCGTGTCTGAGGTGAAATGACCAACCACAGCGGAGAAAGGACCCCTACATGGCCAGTTCGGCCGTCAGACTAGCCTGGTTATCTCGCTAGGGACTTTACGAAAATACCTCACGAATTAGTAGATGATGAGTGACGTTTTAAACGCATTAAGTTTTTTTTAGTTATTGGTTGATCCAGCAGACGCTGTTGAGAAAAGTAAAATTGACGGAAGTAGGAAGTAGGAAAGAGGGAAAGAAAAAACGAAGGAATGAAGGGATACGAATTGGTGAAGAGGAGGAACAAGCCAGATATATAAGCAACACACGTGAATAGGACGATACTTTGGGTCAGACGGGCAGTCAGAGAGCGGGTAACGACGACAGGGCCTAATTAGGCATAGCTAAATACACTTAGGTTTCCTTTCTCTCACTCCGTACACACTTTGTCAATTTAACCACCCTTCTTTTACCTTGGGTGAGGACTTGTAAAGAGATGTTGTGTTTTGGAATGTACCTGTTCTGTTTTTACAGTGAGTTTCTGAAGAGAATAAAACCAAATAACTTGGATTTTTAAACACGGTCTTCATCTCATCCTTCTCTTGCACGTTTCATTCTTTTCTGTGCACCCCTGCATCTGATATTTATAGGTACCGATATGCTACAATCGGGCCCTCAATGGAGAGGGGCTCCTAAAGCGTTTATAAATAGTTGTTCGACGACTGCATTTTTTTATTATTCATTGCGCATTTTCCCCTTTCTTTAAACTCATTTATATTTACTCCGTATGTGTTTTACATTATCGTATACGTGTCTATCAGGGCATATATTCTGTTTTCTAGTGACGTTAGATCTTATACAAACTACTCAATTCTATTCACTATGTACTGTATTCGATACACTATTAGTGAAGACAAAGTCTTATTGGATATATCGGTTCCTTGTTAGGTGACCGTCTGGGAACACAGGTGCCGTAACCAAACTTTGGCTTGGGTTACTGAGCATAGTTTGAAGAATTGTCTCCTGCTAGGAGGATTACCTGGATTTCCACGGGAGGCTCACTACATGATCTCCAGTTGCTTACGGCACCTGGTGTTCCCAGACGGTCACCCATCTAGGCACTGACCAGGCTTAACTTTAACGAGATCAAACGAGAACCGGTATCTCCAATGCGATTTTGCCTTAACTAGTAACTTATGGAACACTGTCCATAGTGAATAGCAGTGAGTTGTTTGTATATGACTTGGAATATGTATTGACTTCTAGCAGTTTACCATTCATTCATTTCATGTCGCTTGCGGCCAGGCCCCCTCCGGACCGCTGAGCACATTGAATGGCCTAGCTGCTAGCCACAATAAATGTATTAATGAATGATACACTACTAGAAATCAACATTTCTTTGAAGAGATAAACCAATGGCCGTCTATTGTTAGATGTGTCCATACCGAACGATTGAGTGTCAGAAAGCGCTTGACAAAGGGGAGGTGCTAGATAAGTGTTTGAATACGGTCGAATACAATTATTTAGAATTATGTCGTTATGTATTGACAAGAAAGTGTCTGGTCCAAAACCAATCTGATCCTACGCAATCTACATCATCTGCCTCGGATCCTCTTCGACTCACTCTTGATTTCTACAAAGGCTGCTTCATTGACTTTGATCAGTTCCAACCAAACGATAGTTACATGATTTATTCATGGGGCTATTTAAATACCCATCACACGGCTTCATGGCTTTTACCATTATAAGGACGAAACTTTAACTTCTTATACATGGATTCGTCTTCTTTTGATTCGTTGGAAACTTATAGAAGAGAAGAATGATCTAAAAGGATAAACGAAAGGAAGAGTAATACGTAGTTGCAATCATAGCTTTAATTTGATATCTATAACAATATCCACTTCTCCTAATAGACACCCAATCACGCAGATGAAATAATGTGTATAAGGCGATGCAAAGCTGTTGTTTTCCGCCCCCCCCACTCACAGCTGAAACACCCATGTCCTTTAGCCATACCTTTTAGAATACGTTGAGAATATTCCTCTTTTTTGTAAGCTTACCTTCAACATGGCAGACCATCACAGTTATATTCTGAATTAGATCGCCAGACAGTCACACGTGTTTCTATTGATCTGATCTGAAAGCTGACAAATACACATGTTTGCACAACGGTCGATATATGCATTCGACATTTTGGGGATACTCTATGAAGATACCCGGCAGCATTCATTTATTTTCATCAAAATGAGGTTGTTGGCCAGAGATCTGTGTCTGTATTCGATTTATCTCTTTGTCTCTTTCCGATCTCTACTCCAACCTCGTCCGATCCACCTCGCTTTTGAATTCATCTTGAGCGACTGGTCAAGTCTAATGCTTTCGTCTGTATCACCTAATTCTGAATGAGAATGATCGGACAGGTATCGTTTCTTCACAAGGGGCATTCAAATGGATGCCGTTTCAATACAGAAGACGCCAGTCTGTCTTGAAATGTAATAATTAAATGTTTATCTGGTTTCTCACCATCAGACCGGCACTTCTATTTTCAAGGTATTCGTTCTGCCAACGTGGCATCCCATGTTGAATGGGAAGAACAAGTTAAATTGCCATTTTCAGAATGTTATCACGTTGAGTCAATTAATTTAATATTTGCAAGCCCTTGGCAGTAATTGCAATTCAAATGTTTCAATAAAAGTTATTGTTGCCTGATTGATTCTTTAGCATTCAATGTTGGTTGTCA
>VCCN01000420.1:5039664-5053204 GCA_006491835.1 Architeuthis dux | reverse complement strand
ATTAGAATTTTAACCGAAACATAATCCAATGCCCCTTAGTGATCCGCGGCCCGGCCCGGAATCGAAGCTCATCTTTAAGCCTACTGTTTTACTTTTCCTATTGAGATCAGTTAGCATGTTGTAATTATCCCGCTGCTTCCGACGTCATGAAGATGTCATCGGCGAATCTTAAGTGGCTAAATATTCACCACCAATATTGATTCCCATTCCATCCAAGTCAGTTTTCCGAAAGATGCCTTCAAGGCTAGCTTTCAATAGTTTAGGTGACATTGTATCGCCTTGTCTTACTCCTTTCGCTATATTTATCTTGTGTGTATTCTTCTAGAGCCTCTCCTTCTGTCTTTATGGCTTTTCTTCTGGACTGTATCGTTGAACATTACTGTTGTCTTATTCGGCGACACACATGCATATAGAAATAAATATTGTTCATAATGTTCGCATAACCCTCGTCTATCTATTGTGAAGTGAATATTGATTTTCCATGATATCAAAAATTGAATTAGTCACGTAACACGATGGTGTTATTAAGTTGCTGAGATGTGATGAAATAAATTCAATTATGTACGCAATACTGTTATAAGGTGATATAATATGTTAATCATATGAGGCCATTTTTCCTGAAATGTATGAACTATAATGAAACTATTCGTTCTGAATTGATAGCACCTTATAAAACCATTATCTAGTATGTATTACTGTTGAAAATGAATAGATCCTTGTAGAATCAATTGTCCTGAAATGTATAGAATCTTATAGAAGCATTGGCCCCAAAATATAAAGAATCCCAGAAAAATGATCTGCTCTGAAATGTATAAACTCTCATAAAACTAATCGGATTGAAGTGTATAGAACTGTATGTAAACACAGGTCCAGTTACTCACACACTAGAAACCGTCACGTGAACAACGTATTTTGGCACCATGCCTTGTTGGGGGTGACCAATTAACAAATCGGAAAGATCGAGGAATAAGTTACGTCGCTTGCCTTTTCTTGGGCATTGATCACAGAAAAATCCGAATTTTCAAAAGAAAGCGTGTGTCCTGCCACTAATGGATCAATTTAGCACACGTTACATTTTACATTTAACAATTTTCAAAAGCAAGATTTTCTAGATACTGAGTAACTGTTTAAATGTCTATCTCTCACACTCCATTAGTTTGGCCTGTATGCGTGACACATACATACGCACATAGCCAGCCAGACAGCGAGAATCACTTAAAAACTGCAGAAACATATGTTATCCTTTGTTGACACTGTTGGTTTGACGGTTTCTAATATAATTATTATTTCAATTCAAACCGACTTTTCCTTCATTTTGTAAATGTTGATCTATTGTTACATATGAAATATCGTTTAGTTTAATAGTAAGATGATGGTTGATATAAACAAGAACAAACGGAAAATATTTAATCAGAATATGAATAAGTTGAAGCAATAACCGTTCTTTCAAGTGTCGTCTCTATTAAATGATTTAGGTTTGGTGGCAACAATTTCAGAAAAGGTAAATATGGTTTACCCATTATTGAACCTTCCATTACGGATATGAATTTAAAACTGCTTGGAAAGATAATATTCTGTAGGAGAAATGTCAGGTCAATCTGAATGGTACAGCGATATGTTATGTCCCATTCTCTTAGATAGGACATAGTCATATGTGAGGGATATGGACTTACACTGTCATGGAGCATTTTATATAGTCCATGTGGAACCCTTTCTTCAAACTTGTAACCTTTCCGTGATGACGTGATATAGTCCTAACATATCTAGACAGTGCTCAAACCGATGTTCGCTAGTCGTTGGCTACTACTCTCGACAATCTGTTTCATTAACAACAGGTTTGTACCTCCGTGGAGGTTTATTATTTGTATCCATAGTGCCAGACACAAATCTATCGAACCAACACTGGTCAGTTTGCAATGTAGTAGTGTCGACTCAAATGCATTGTTGGTGTTATTACCGGCATGCTGTCTTAATCTGAAAACGTACTTGAAACATTGAATGTACACCGATGATGTTAAGGCTCATACATCACCAATAATAACCGAGTATATCTCTCTGTGCGTTGAAACTGAGAAACGAGCAATTATATTAAAAATATACCACTTGTAGCATGAGTCTTTATCATACATAACCGAGGGCAGTGCCCGTTTTCCAGGGAACGTTACGATGTGTTGAGGCACCTGCAATAATTGTCATGTATACTATAACACAACACGACGGAAAACATGACCCGACTCATTTCTTCAAAAAAGCAGTTAACAACATTTGTTCATCTCAATCTAGACGTGTTTGGTTGCATCTAGATGTCAGAGATTGCTATTTCGATAGTTTCCAATAGAATAAGTAATGTATTCATTTAATGTATAGTAATAACATTAATAATATTTTCAATAACATAAACAATATTTAAAACAAGTAAATGTTGTCGATTAAAGTCACATTTAATGTATTACATTTCCTAAGTTTCCTTCGTTCCCGTTCAAGATCTGAACGAATACTATACCAGGAGTAAGTTAGAAGACCACGATTACTACAAGATGCTTCCAGAACGGACACTTTTGACGTGAAGTGTAGAAATATGACACATGTGCAACTTACAGCGTTTAGAAGAGAAACACAGTAGCAGCTATACGTCGTATGTTTGTTTGACATTGTTTGACAACTCAAAATTCAACAATATGCTGGATGAAAACGTTAACACACGAGAAGTGTTGACAGGTTATAAACAGCATTACATCATAGTGATCTGGGTCATCGATCTGGCCCTTTCAAACTGTACTGCCCGGAGGTCGGAGATACTGCCTCACACGACTGGGATTCGGCTACAACGTGTCACCTCTGATAATAAGATCGAACATTGACTCAAGTCCATTTGGAGTGCTATTTCGACGTATATCGGTGATATATATATGGTCCTCTTCACACCCGGGTGCCCACTCGTTTCAGGAACGGGTGTGAAGAGGACCATTTACTTTGCCAAACTTATCGACCCCTTAGTATCGACAGAAGTTGGGTAGTCAAGTGTGAGGGGGTGCAAATCATGCCAGTCCATTGATCCAGCACCAGTACGATGGTAGAAGGGGAAACTCAATGTGTGTGACGCGTGGTGTAGGGACGGTATGGACATCACCCATTATGGTGGCAGACACTACCTGACCCTCATCGAATCTGGTCCTACTCGGTTTTCTGTTTAACCTCTGATTAGACAAGACTCGGCAAGTATCATTCGACAATTAGAGTCGTTGGTTTACGAGAGAGGATCGCCGGTTGAACTCCTCACTGACAATGATACGGCATTCTGTAGTGAAACGTTTAAGAACTTCGCGAACGAATGGTGCGTTCAACTGCGGTTTAGGTGTTCTCTTTTGGAACGGTCACCACCCTAGTGGATTAAAAGCACCCAGTATGTCTGGCAAAAAAACGTTTTTTCTATGTTTTCCAACTACGTTAACTAAAGTGAATCGTAACCATGACGTTTTAATATGTAGGGGATTGTTTCATGTATATTTACTTTGCGTCCTTTGGTTTGTCCTCATAGCTTTTAAGCATTGTCGTAATCGAGAACGGATGCACACAAGGCTAAACATATTTTGTTATGTAGTATACTGCCGATTTCACATGTACGGCAGAGAATAGTCTGTGGAGGGAAATATACCATGTTGGTCCATGCCGGAGACAGGCTCTCCCACTTGGCTGGAGAGAAAGACGACACCATTCATTATTCTCAAGGAAAACATGGGTTGCATTTATTTCCGTTGATAGCTTCGATGCAGAGTCGGTTCGCTGATCAACTGCCGGCACTAAAAGAATTCGGCGGAGCTGATTGGTCGAACGCATTTTATCCATGTTGGCTTATGACAATACTTTGATGAGTGTTTAGTGCCAGTTACTCTTTAGGGTGGTGATACGATTCGGATAAGGTGAATATCGTATTAAACATATGTGTGCTCCCCTTATCCGAATCTTAATCATTTATTTTCTTTCTGTTTACACCGAATGATGTTTAGCTAACCATGGCCCAATCAAACATGAATCCGCTTTCTGTACTTTGAAACTATTTGTCTTGTGTTGTGAGGATTGAAACACACTGTTCAAGTTTTACTTCCAAACACATATAATTGAGTTTGAGTATGGGCAGGTCATTCGCTACCTCATGAAATACACGTTCAATACGTACATAACAGTGATGGCTTCAATGCACTCAGCAAGGCAGTTGTATCAAATGCTGCGAGGGTGGAATTGTCAGAGAATGTTTTGGAAAATAGCCGAGCGACGCTTGTGGTATGCTGCTGATTGTGTTAAACCATTTGAATTATGTGTCTTGCCAGGAGAATGTAGCTTACCCACTTACAAACGCCAGTTCAATTGCACGTCTACTTAATTTGCATTAGATTTCACAGAACCGATGATCCAAACAAATACAAATACGATACTGCACTGCTTTGTGTGCTGACTAATATACAATTGCGATCATCAACTTCGTACAATGCCCAGATGTCGGGTAATCCTGGTGATCGCACGCGCATACACACACCCATACATATTTATTCAATTATAGTTGTGTAACAGCTACGTTTTGATTTGTAATGTGATCATTTGTAAAAAGGGATTTTGCTATTCTTCATCCTGGCTCCGGAAATATACACAAGAAAAACAAGCACGCAGTACAATAGATCAATTTGAAAAGGGAATTGAATCAGAAAAAAAGAAACAAATGCTTCCTTTAAGCAAACTCTATCACAACGTAACTTATCAGAATCTTAAATCTTACTTCGTTTCTCTTTTTAAATGAAACAATAAATCGATTCTTTACGTCAATGTGTCTGTCGATGTTGACAGTGATCTTACGCATCCATGAAAAGATTAAACTCTGATAAAATGTCAACTGAAGCTATACAGGCAATCTTTTTGCATTGAACAGTCTTTGAATAATGTATAACAGAAATTACAGAAGCATTTGGTAGAGCAAGGAGATCGGATCTTTGGATGGAATACAATCGAAAGGGTGGCGGGAACAAGAAACAGTTTTACATCACAGATGTTGGCTTTGGATTCTGCTTCTTCATCTTTTGCTTTCCACAAGCTGGAAATTGAAATAGTCAACCAATAGTCAACCAAAATTGTCAGCATTGGTTTCTTAAGTTTTTAAGTGATTCTTGCTTGCTTATTATCTATATAGGTCTCGGGCGTATAGGCCGCACCAATAGAGCTATAGGGATTAACGCTAAACAGTTACTCCTTATTATGTCTCGAATGTAATCCTTGCCTCTTGTGACAACCTTTCAGGGGAGTGCATCGGTGGTCTTAGTTTATAGACAACATTAGGTAAAGTCATGGCAGACATCAGTTTTAGAACAGGATTCTAACTCTTTATACTCTGCAACATCGTTTTTTTATTCTTGTTAACCAAAACTGTCAACATATTTTTCTTCAGTTATTAAGTGATTCTGACTGGCTGTATATATGTGTCACCCGTACAGGCCGCACCAATTCACCCCTTATTATGTTTAGAAAAAACACATTCTTTTTAGAGGCTTTCAAATTCAAATTGTAAGTTTATGCTAGATTTGTTCCATAGTTTGTGTCCAGTAGCGTTCACACTTGATTTCTGAAAATTCGAACTGTTTAGTGATCCAACAAAAGTAGATTATTCATTGAGCACCGCATATTTCCATTTTTAATCGATCACTGCCAACACAGCATGCTGCCAAAAGACGTTGATTACTTGATGGTTTCTCATTGAGTAATTAACCAGACGTGTTTTCTATATGTGGTGAAACCTCCTCCGCAGCAAAAGCAAAATGTGGATGTACGTACGGATTCTTTTGGAATCCGTTACTCTATCAACACATCGCAACACTATTTCTTGATGATCTATCGTTTTGGCGAAACATAACCAGGAAATCCGTATCCGTTCCGAGATACACTAAAATGAGGTGATCCTTGCTTATACGAAAGTAAAATAACGTTGTGTGTATGCTGTTTAGCTACCGTATTCTACATCTGTATACTTAATAATTAACAAAAATGACTTGCTTCAGGAAAAAACACCATAGTTCCCCAACTGATGAAAACATGCATAATACATCTTTGAAATGGGCTATCGATTGATGCAAACCCCATGTTTGTATCTCCATTAGTTCCCGGATTATTAAGCTTCAAAAGTGTGGGGAACGGGCCAGGTTTGGCCAGGTCGAGTGCTTTTTTTTTAAGTAATGAACCTTCAAACCACATGTTATCGAATGGTGAAAACCCCATATTCCTATGTTTAATTGCTTCCAAGATATGAGGCTGTTCTGAGACGAATACATTTGATAAGAGCGACTTAAGTTTTGAAACTATTTGTGAATGTATTTATTTCGATAAAATATCATGTCGAGGTAACCTTTAATGTATTGGATAATAGAGACATTTCTAAAAATCTCCAGCAATGCTTATGTGTTTACAGAGAGTTTAGATTTATTGCTATGAGGGAAATTACTTTCGATTCTTTTTTATAAAAAAAGAGAACAAAAGAAAAGAAAACATGTATATGTTAAAGCAAGGCATTTTCTGATCGTAGCTGGCCAACCAATCACTCCTCAACAACATAATCCCAACTTCTTCCATTTTTTCCATTCGCAAAACTGAAATTACTTGAACGCGGTACATTCATGCCAATCTCTGTCTGTCTGTCTGTCTGTCTGTCTGCCTCCCTCTCTCGTTCTCTCTCTCTCTCTCTCTCTCTCTCTCTCTCTCTCTATATATATATATATATATATATATATATATATATCCGCATGAATCTACTTCAGCCTGTTATATAACCATCTAGCTAGACCAAGGCCAGAATGGGGGCTGATAGGATGATCTATTTTGCTCCAGTGATTATAGATAATGTGCGCGACTAGGAAATATATACTATTAGTCTGCTTGTTTCTAATTAACGTATTTTTAATGCATAAGTGTACGAGGAAAAGGGCAGACATATCACTCAAGGTTTAAATTCATTTTGATTGTGTTTTTCTTCCTACATTCATGCATTCGCTTCTGTCTGTCCAAATGTTCTCTATTATGGCAATGAGACTTTGTGGAAGGGTGGGCAATAGACAACTGAAACAGTGATTACAATTTGGGACGGATCCATGCACAATGACTTAGTCATATTCGGAAAGAATATACAATCACAGTCGTCCATTTTGAATTTCAAAACGACGACCCTTAAATGTCATAGCAATAACTGGCAACATGTTTTTTTCTTAATCTGGATGTTCTTTTTAGATATGATTCAACCTGGTTGGCAAGATCCCCCGCACACAAATGATAACCTCCACTACCATGTGTGTGTGTGTGCGCGTGTGTGTGTGTGGTTCACGCATATAGACGGCACCGATGGGGCGTGAAGGCTGAAAATAGAAACATTTACTGCATAGTATGTCAAGAAAAACATATTTTCTTGGAAAACTCTCATCAAATTAAGTGTTCAGGTGGGTTCGATTTACACTGTAAGTTTATGATGAATTGGTCATTTAACCAAAAACTAATTATGCTAGCAATATAAATAGTGATATGTAATGATTTATTTGTTGAATGTATCAGTAATTCTTTAGAAACTTGGACAGGCGAAGTTCTATAGGAAGGAATAAAGTATTACAAAAATAATAGGAGCAATTAATGCATCATTATTCTGAGGGTTTATTGACTTTAGTTTTCAGTGAAATGACGCACTGAAGACTTCATGTACCGTTGCTGCAAGCTAATCTCCGACAATAAGCGAGAATATAAAACCACACGTGCCGTTAGAACGAGTGCCGTTATCGTTGTCAGGTACTTTCCACATTTTATTCGCTTTGGTTATATCAATTAAACTGTATGCAATAGTACGAAAAGAAACATGCCGTTAGAGCGCGAGTCTCATTGTATTGCACCGTTAGAACGAGAGCCGTTAGAGCGTGATTTTAGTGTAGTTTTATTATTTTCTTAATACACCCAGGGCAGCCAACTGTTCAGTATTGAAAGGCGACAGTTATTACACGTACGGCAATGAATAATCATCCATCATTCAAGTGCTTTTTGAGTAGGAATTTGGGTAAATTGTTAAGCATAATATCTTTCCCGTATGCTAAATCATTTATTATTGCAAAATCAATAATAGTTTATATCGCACTGTTTTTTGTTCTGGATACAGTCGTCTTCATAAATACAATAGTTGATGCAGTCCGCCTTTTTGTCGCTGCATATTATTATCTCTTTAAATCAATGTCTCCTGATAAAACGATTATAAATGCACTTAGTGAATTCTCACGCAGCATACTCAAAAGTCTATGGGGTCCATTCAACTTGAATTATGCAATGTACGTAAGGCTTCGATTGTCTCAAACGATATATGCAATGTGTTTGAGTACTGTGTAATGTAGGCGAAAGATAAAACACGTTATGCTTCAAAAGTTTCAAAGACTGAAACTGTGTTAAGCAGTGCCGAATTAACCATGTAGCAGAAGTAGCATTTTCAAGGGCCACGCATTTTCAAGGGCCCTGCGCTAAATGTGTTATGATATACTGCCGCGGAGGGGGGGGGGTATTTCCAGGTCAACACATGTGCGGAAATGGAAGTTACCTGGTCATCTTAGCATATGCAGGTGTCCAAAAACATGAGGTGGAAAACAGAAATTACACCTGCGTGGGCGTTCGAACCTTATAGATCTCAGAGAAGAGACGGAAGTTTCAGAGCAGACCCGAATAGACAGGCAGATCGCCTAAGCCAGACTGGAAGGCACGAGAGCGCTGTCCCTGTTGAGGACAGACTGACGGTTCTGTTTATCTCTCTTCCACTCTTCATTCTCTGGCCGGCAAAGTGTATGTTATGAAATAAAAAAAGATGTCTCATAGTTTTTCAAGTCCTGTCCTTCCTATCTCGCCAAGTACACGATTTCCCTCCGGCAAATGAGCAACCCACGACGAGACATCTCATGGCACCAGGACATTCACCCCGCTATATATTAAATGCTTTTATTTCATGGACTACGCTGTCTTTAATGTTAGCGATTTTAGCGGTGGTTAATATCTTAACACAGTAATAGTTTGAAGTGTGGTATCTATGTGATACACATACGATGCATAAATACGAAGGTATCTGAAAATGAAGTCATTGCTGCTACACATAAATTAAAACGAAAATAAAGTAATAGTATTACTGAAATATCAGGTATATGTGTCGTATGATCTATCTGTATAGCGAATGGGAACAGTTAAATAAAGTACTATGCAGGTAAAAAATCTATATGTTTTAATATTTATTTGCTTTTTAGGGCTATTTTACAATATATGCCACAGGCCTCACACTAACCTAATTTGGTCCTGGTTGTATTTATTTATCCGCTTAGTAAAACTATTTTCTTTCTTTGTTTGAAATATATCAGATTTATACAATAATCTGTTGACAAACAACGTATATTCTGACTTTTCAAAAATGATCACTGGAAGATCTTTTATTTGAAGTAAAGTAAAGATCATCTGATAATGTGAATTTGGTAAGTGTACTAAATAATTCCTTTTCGTCTTATTCCAGTTACCTTTTATCATACTGATCTTTGAATGACGATTTTGATGTTGCTATATAAAGTAATAGAAATACGATGAAAAAATAATTGTCAAAAACAATAACGATATGCATTCTTTATAGACACGTATTGTCTTGTGGTTTCTGTGTCTTAAAGATCAACAGTAATTCTCTAAACAGGGGTCAGATATATCACACAAACTATTAGAAAACTCGAATTGCAATGGGCATGCCATGTTGCAAGACTGCCTGACAACGGATGGACATCATGTCTCCCAACGTGGATCCCATGAGATCATATGCAAAGCTGTAGCCGGCACAATAATAAGACGGCGTGACGAGTCAAGTTCAGACGCTCGAGATGGACAATAGACCTTAAAGGACTGATCATGATAAGGACAGTGGACTGACAATCACGTGCTAGCAACCGACATTCTCTGAAGTTCACATCATAGATAAATGTTGATCTTCATCTGAAAGGTCCAGGCTTTTCCTGCTCTGCATTCCCGTCAGTCACGGCAGTTCTATGGCTCAACTGCGGACGACGAAAATGTCCGTCATGCTATTGTTAGCTTGCTAAAGAGGATAATGTTTGTTCAGGTTTTCCTGACAGAGAAGTCGAGGAGATGGTAGAACAGCAGACACCTTGCTGGATTGAGCTACTGACTTGTAAACTAAACATATTATTCCAAGTTAATTAAAGTATTGAATATATATTATATTATTGGATTAATTTAAAAGTAACATCTTACTCATCAGAAGCATCGAACTGTCAAAGTTATTGGAATGGAAAGATCGAAAATAAAAACTGAGTGTAAAAGTTCTAATCAAATTAACCCAACATAAAAGTAGCCGCAACAAAAGCGATATTTTCTCCTAAATTGTTTTATGATCGATCGACAAGGAAAAGTTTGTTTCTGTCTGTTTTCACCCATCATTCCCTTTCTTTGTATTTAATCGTCTTTTTATCAGATAATGCATCGATACAATACTCAGCCATTCGTTTTGTTTAATTCTCCGAACGTTTCATCTTGTTTTGGCCATATCATATCAGCGTTGATATCACCATTACTATGATAAGTAGGAGTCGAAGTAAAACAAATCGTTCTTCTGCAAACTAAACAAATCAACACTAATCATAACAGCTCTGTTTAGTCATTCGATAGACATCATACCGTGACAAACATATTTTGGCAGCATGCTGTTTTTGGGGGATCAGTTAAAACAATTGAAAGAGGGGTGATCAGTGTATGAGGTAGTTCTTGCATTTTGATGGAGGGTGATCACTAAAGAAGCGTCCACATTTTTAGAAAAACAAGCGTGGACCCTGCCGGACACAAACTAATGTACAAATTCAGCATAAACGTACATTGTATATTGAACTTCTCCCCCAGAACACAACTTGTTTTGGGAGAATGTTGTTCCCAGACATAATAAGGAGTAAATGTTCGAATATATAGTCTTCTATTTCCATTGGTGCGAACTGTACGCTCGTCACTTACATAGATACCCAGCCAGCCATAATCACTCACAAACTGAAGAAACCTATATTGACATATCTTTTTGGCGGTTTATAAATATATCAATAAACATAGTCTATTGCCATTTGTAATTTCTACGAATACAATGTGGGTACTAGAACATCGCATTCAGCCAGGAAGTTCTCTTTAATATTTAACACCTTTGTTGTTTCTCATTAGAGAAAAGAAAGAATAGAAATGTATGTCTTGCTTTAAGTAGGGTTAATGTTTCTTTTTAATCAAATGCTGTTCTGTAACTGCGTCATCAATCAATTCGTGGTTTCCCTTTCCTTTGGTGATATCAATACAGATTAGAATAATGTGTAATTTATGTAATGTCCACATTATTTTTGTTTCGTTGATATATTCTTTGATTTAATATTGCAGTGTAATTATTGCAATTTAATATGATATCGTGTATTGTAATTATTATCCTCCCATGCTATTAGTGACATTCCGAGGCTATACTTTCTTTTCTTTTTCTCATACGCTATTTTCTCTTAAATGCAAAGATGAATTTAGAACAAATATTTACAGCAATCTGATAAATGACTACCGATTTGTTATATATTCTTATTATTACATTGTGTAATATAACACACTAATCTATTAATGGTGATTACTTTTCAACTTCATCTTAATTTTAGTGAAAGCTCCCGTGGTTGAGTATTCATAGTGGTTAGGCGTACACCAGTATTCCCTCTGGCATGAGGGACATGAGTTCGATTCTCATCGGAATCCTTCTCTTTATTTCCGATCGTGCTGTTTACTTGTAGTCATAGAATGGCGCCACGTTCTTTTGTATCGAAACCCGATCGAATTTAAACGATCCCAACTGACAATTCCAATTCATAGGATGTGATGTTTGGTAATTATTTTAAATGTCACAGTCTCTGTTTTTGCTTCAATGGTGATTTAATATAATGACTTGTATTACTCCAAAATACTATGCACACTTTGTTTTTACTTTTTATGTTCCTGGGTATATGTGTTATTTTATTATTCATTACATCTAAAAAGTATAGAACAGGTCAATTATTCCCGTCAAACTCTGATGTTGTGACCAATAGAGTGATACTTTGCAACCTACTTATTTACAATAATACAACGTACACATTTGCACATTTCTAATCACATAAAACAAGAAAAACAATTACATATGGATACCATCATCATGGTGTGAAGGGTGTACTAGCCATCTTCTATACTTTTAGCACATTTGAAAATAACACTGTGGGATCAATGTTAAAATAACACGGTGGGATCAATGTGAAATGTACCGATCAGTTGTAGTTTTCCCCGGGCTTTTCAGACTACCACGCCCTTTAAGAGCATATATTCCATGTCCCCAGTACTGTTGGCCAATAACTCAACGCTTAAATTCCTATGTCGTAAACGCGGATCTTACAACTGTTTGAAGTTAAATTGTAAGGTGTTGGGGTTTCTTTTTTACCGTGGGTCTTCGTTATTAGAAACTATGGACATTTCAATGTACAGTTATTTTTTTAAATGATGGAACATACAATAAGGATGAACACAGCAACCATGTTTGGAGTGCAGGCGAAAGGCGGCAGCAATGCCTTTAAACTGTTTAGTATATGGGAGGTAACCTTTAATGTCTTAATGTTTCCTATTTCTTGATTAATTGATATTACTCGCATTTGCATAATGGCCCCCACATGTTCTTCCGGATGGAACTCAATAAGAGTCTGAGACACCCCAAGCATAACTTTCATTGTTTAACTTAAAATTAAAATAGCCAACTCCCCGCCGACTTTTTCAGTGGTCAAGTCGTATCCGACACCTGACCCTCCCCTTTCTGTGTAATGGGGAGGTGCTGGCTAGAAAACGGGTCCTCAGGAACTAGATCGGTCTCTTCAAGGGTTCTCCGGCGATACATTGTTGAGAACCACAATAAAAACAACATTGAAGCTGCATTTGCAAAGTCCGTAAAAACTAATTAATTTTATTTAAAAAAAATAGAACAAATGGTAAAACCCGACCGCCATTTAATAGCAATCCCGATAAAAGCCATCAGAGGGTTAGCGTAAGAAAATAACAATCTCTATAGACGCCATCGTAGTTTTGGAGTAAAATAAATATCAAAAGAATCTCGATAAAATAGTATCTAAATATTGTTTATATAAATTGCATGACCATCTAAATAATTCTAGTTAGCCTGGATAACGGTTAGATTAAGCAAAAGATATACACTGAAGGTAATCTAGCTCTACGCGCCTACTTCGAAAAGCTCTGACCAAGACATTGAAGAGGTTTATGACGACATCAGTAAGGTAATGGACAGAGAGAAGACTAACTACACAGTACTCATGCGATACTTTAATGATAAGGTAGGTCAAGGAAAAGTTGAGGAATCCAGTGTTGGAAAATACGGAATAGGCCAGGGAAATGAGAGAGGTGACATGCTAATAGATTGCTCAGGCTTACAGATAACTAATACATTCTTTCAAAAACGAGAAGG
>VCCN01000420.1:4906517-4923205 GCA_006491835.1 Architeuthis dux | reverse complement strand
TGTTTACATGCTGTATTTGACAGAGAATGCTATGTGTTGAATGTATCGGTTCGGCTTACGCCGAGCAACCCGGGCTGTAAACAACAAGAAATACAAGCAATTATGAGTTCTTTTTAAACACAGAGTTTATTGTAACGAAATGCACCCAGATCGTATTACCGGTAGCCGTTAAAAGGGGCCCAGATTTGAAAATAGGAGGGAGCTGTGTTAAACTGCGTACGTGACACACTGGGCAGATCGTATTACAAACTGGATAGATCGTATCACCGGTAGCCAAACCAACCTGTGGATGCTGCACTTGGTAAAACTGTAAACAAAAGAGCCAGCATAAAGAATGTCTCAATGAATCGGAAACAAAAACAACACAGAAATTTAAAAAAAAACAATAAAACAATTTGGGAACAAAAGCTCACACAGAAATGAAAGAAAAACAAGCAATAAAACAACTTGAGAACAAAAGCTTTGTTTATCATTAGTCTCACGTTTTGAATCTGTCGTATAGTTCATTCTTCAAAATATCTCCAATTCTTTAACATACATTTTCTTTCTTTAGCGTGTATGCGTCTATACATGTCATGTGTGTACGTAGCGTGCATTGCAAATAGTTTTTCTATCGTTCTCGTGTTTGTATCTTTACACTGGTTCAATCATTCTTTTACTACATTTGACCCCGCGATGTCGCATGTCTCCGGGTGTCTAGTGGTTACATCTTTGGGGCTGAGATACAAGAACCTGTATGTTTTTTCTTTCTGTTTCTTCCCGTTGATTTAGGATGTTTTTCATTGTAGTGGCCAGATTTTGTAGACCAGACGTTGTGTTTGCGTGCCGTGGATTTCAGGTTCGTATCGGCATTACATCGTTGATTTAAGCTGGTCCAGGTTACCAAAATACAAGTATGTTGCATATTGTTATTACAATTATTACAATGTATTATACAATTCAGCATATGCAGGGCTTGCACAGAAGAAGGATGAGATGCACACCGTGTTTAAAAAGAAGTCCAAATTGCTTTTATTTCTGGTTGTTTAGGCCTGAATTGCTCGCCATAAGCCGAACCGGTATATCCAAAACGCATACCTCCATCTCTCTATCTTTCTCTCACACACACACTTTATCTCTCTCCCTATCCCACTCTCTCTCTCTCTCTCACACACATATAGACCGCTAAGAAACTATTTGGTCATGCCCCCGTAGGCACGACAGGACACGTGCTAGGCGACACGTGGCCACCCTCTTTCTCAACTGACCCGACTCTTGAAACTCAGGTCTATTTAAGCGTGCTGTTTAGATAGATAGCTTGTTTATTTTCGTCTCTATCACCGCCAAGTATACTTATATATAATAAATAGTTGATCCATGATAATCTGTTATTCAAAACATCTGTTTTATATCAAAGTGTCCTTTCGACGCAACCATCGCAACATGGAGTAACTTCGTAAAATTATCGACAACCAGAACCTGACGCCTACATCTCGTGGTTATTTTACCTATGGCTCATATTGGCCTGGGACGAAATATATCCCTTTTTCTGATCGTGAGAATATTTTAACGAAGCCATCGATTTCATTACAACTAAAATGTCTTATCGGAAATTATACTTATTTAAATGACCAACCTAATTAAGAGAAACTTAATTTAAAGGTCGCGCATCAACCATAACGTAACATCCGATTTCCTTATTATTTTAATTTATTTGACGTCCTTTTTTTATTTGTCTGGCATATTTTCAAATCTGGTCGCCGTATTCTTTAATTTGTTTGATTTTCACTGATGTGAAATTTTCACCCACAACTATTAGACATAAACATTTCAACGATATTTAATTTATTTAAATTCATTCTAACTATTGGATGACATATTGTAACACTATTTATAATTTTGACTAATTTTACCACCGTCTTAATTTAATTTAATTTAATGATGAAGGTAAAAACTATTCAAAATTAATATTAGAAACATTTCAGCAGTTAATAAAGACTCGCTTTTAACAAGCACTCAACAATATATCAATTTCATATATGCCGTCATCTCTGACGGCACTGCTAATTTAAACTAATCTTCTGGTGTATCAAATAATTAATTTACAGCGTGTGCGCTAATAAAGCGCAAACTGTTTTGTTTTAGAGATAGGTGTGTAGAAGAAAGTTGGATCATGTATTGTAAGATGATCATTGTTTTGACAATCTGATATTTGATGAAATAATATTTAACTGCATCCCTATCATAACATCACTCTCTACGTTGTAAAACAACTAGGTTGATTCGAAAGTCCTCAGCACCATGTTCTGAATAATTGTAAACATACCAGATGTGTGAACACTCGAATATAGTTTTCTTGGAAACATACACAATCAAACAGAACGAGATAAACGAAAAGGTAGGCAAAGAACGCCTCAGAAGAACACGTAAACTACAGCAAACCAAACTCTGCACCAGCAACCTTATCAAAGGAATAGAGAGATGTCGTCGACAGATTGTATGTAAAAAGAAATGAGGGTGGGAAACGACTCATTAGCATCGATGCTTTCGTTGGCTCTGCAATAATAATTCTTTTAATACCTCGAACATGAAGTTAGAAAAATAATCGAGAATTCACGTTACAACACCCTATAGAATACAGCATTCTACAGACAAAATCGTTGAATCGAATTATTTATAGATTCGCTGCAGTACGGACCCAGCAATATAACGACTCTTATAACGCAATGCTTTGCCAAAAGTATAATGTATCTAGATTTATCCTTCATTCCTCATTGTATTTATTTATAATTCTTTCTCCTTTTCTGTCAAGTATATTGTGGCACAAGCGAGAATTGGTACAATTGCCAAATCGCTTACATCAACGTCTACAAAGATTTATTGATGGAACTCATTTATGTATGAGAAATCCCCTTGGTATAATACAACAACTAGTAATAGCATTACTCATTCCCTAAACGGAGCTAAACGTCTTTATAGGGTCATAAATCTTCGGTTAGAAAGTACGAATAAAGCAAAAGAATACTCTAGCCAGATTGAAGAAGGTAGGAAGTCAAAAAACGTAATGTTTAAAACATACGATACAACAGAAAATGATATACCATGAATTAAAAGTGTACATCAGTGAAGTAAAATGCGTTTTAAAAACCTGCGGTGTTGTCAGAGGCAATATGAACACTTGCTTATTGCTACTTTTATCTTTGTCAGGCTGACACATGTACTTAGCAGACCTCTTTTCACTGTATACTGTTCACTTACTGAGATTAATACTACTGAATAAAGTGTATTGAAAAATAAGTAGATTATCGTAAAAGAAATAGCTATTGCATAAAATAAGAAGGGTTTTTAATCATTAGGCTACGGACTTGCAGTACCTATGTATTATTACCTAGAGAAGATGATGACATAAATAACGTGTTTGGAAATGTGTTTCTGTTTTTATGATTAGCTACTTTTCTTTCTTCTTCAACAAACAATAAACATGTCAATACAGTAATTCTGTGGAATGTTATTAAATCAGTAAATAGGTCTGGCTAGTCGCTCACTAGAAACTGTCACTTGACAAACGTCTGTTGGTAGCATGTCGTGTTGGGGGTGATCAATTAAATAACTTGAAAAAAGGGGTAATCAAGAATAAATTACTGCTATTGCCTCCTTTTGTTGTATCGCTAAAGAGTCCAGACTTTTAGGGAAAAAAGTGCGAACGCTGCCGGACACAAAATAAGATACTGATATAGCATATACTTACATTGTAAATTGAAACCCACGGGGTGGCGGTAAAAAACAAAGGGTTTTTTTCTCTTCTAGACATAATAAGGAGTAAACGTGTTCAGCCCACTAACTCCATGGGCGTGGCCTGTACTCGTGACACATACATACCCACATATAGATAGCAATCCATCCAGAATCACTTAAACACTGAAGAAACCTATGTTGACAGATTTGGTTGACGGTTTCCAGCAGTAAAACAAAGTGATATAACAAGAATTAAAAGCTCACCTCAGTGCAGTAAAATGTTTTTGTTTAACTGCGATGGTTTCAGAGGCAATATGAAAATGAACTTATCGCTACTTTTATTCTTGTCAGTTTTACAGACAGCGCATGATGCTTACACTGATCAAAGTAGCCCAGTAATAGAGTGCAGTTTCGAAGTATTTGGTTATTTCCCCTGTGAAGGTTGTAAAGTGTGTTTCGCTAATAATTTGTTGTGCTTTCATCAAGGTTTGGAGTGGAAGGCTACGCTTGGGTGCAATCACACTTGCAGTTCCTTCAGGAAATGCAGCATCTAGTTAATATTCGTGAATGTTCAGAAGTCATAAAATATGCAAAATCTGAAAAAAGTATAATTAATTATTCATGCTTTTAGCGAAAAACGTTTTGCCAATGAAAGAAAGCCATTTTGGGGGAATGGAACATGGCTTTCAATTAAGATATACATTTGCATTCAGTATTTCAGTTGTCTAAGCTTCTGAGTTTAAGTGGTTACTAGTTGCCTTGTGGTGTCGTATACATTATTTTACAATGGAGCCAATATTTTGTTTTTGTATGAGAAAGACTTCGTTCAAGACTGTTAATTGAGAATGATATGCGGATGTATCTCTCTGAAACATTTGTCACAGGAAACATTTCACGATAAAATATGTTTTCCTCACACGGATTAGTAAAGATTAGAGGAAACCCAATTGGACGTGTGGTATCGTATATATTATGTTACTATGGAGTAAGTGTTGCTCTTTTTTAGTATAAGCAACATTTTCAATTGAGTATGATCTGCGAATGTGTCTCTCTGAAACTGTGCCTAGAATTGAATTACCAACTGGAAAGTACTAAGTTCATTCATCGCATTAAAAATGTAACATTAAATTAAATGAAATTACTAACACATAATAAATGTCCTTTGTCTATGATATGGTACTGCCAGACAAGACCACGTTTGCCAACTCAAAATACATCATAATTCTCCAGAAAATAATTTGAAATATAATCTAAAAATATACTATACACATTTAAAATTAAACTACACACTTTATTAAATCCTCAAAATTAGAGGAAACCACATGTGTATTTTGCACACAAATACAGTCGATTTGGGACCTACTGGAACCGTTTCAAGTATTGGCTGAAGTCAAATGTTAGGAAAAGAAGTGGTTCAACCGAGAATCGACCATTGCAAAATAATATTATAGATAGTTGTAATTTCCATTACAGACATACTTTTTTGTGAGTCTATTTTTCCCTTGCAAGGTTTTCTACAAACATGTTCTTCAGTCTTCCGAGTAAACTGCCGAAAAAACTGAAGAAAGAATGGAGACACTACAGATACAAGTATAACATGAAAGAAACTATGGAAATATTAATCTTAGAATCTCAGACAATTTCAAGTACAACTAATTATACTACTTGCTTACTTGTTTAAGACAGTCTGTTCATATCAATGATGACGTCATCTATTCTCCTTCCTGGTATGACGTTTGAATTTCATGCTTGATTTATTTTTAGATGAGCGATCGTCTCTAGTATCGGTGACCGTCACTGACTGACTGACAGACAGGCTGACATACCGAACCACGCCCACCACCACACGGTTCCAGCCCCTCCTTCTAAATATGTTTGAAAGTGCAAGGGGGAGAACTCTTTCTAACTGAGTTTTTGAGATGGCAATCCATAAGATCGAACGAGCATCAATGGTCTGACTTTCAGGCTTGTTGATTTGTCTTTTGGTTTTCATCATTGGCCATAATCTTGCCTTCGGCATCCATGATTTCGCAGGCTAAAGTTGGATTCGCACGGCTTGCTGCAGGTCTGTCAGGCAATACCGTCCCCGGGGGCTGGCGGGTCCAGCCATCCTCTCATTCCTGGCTGCTGTTGGTGTGGACTAGGTTACGCCGGATGGGCGGTCAGCTGTCAGCATTTCTAGGAGGTCTGGCATCGTGTCATATTGTTTAAGATTGGTTTTATTAGTTAACAGTTTTTTTACCATTGACAGGGCAATTATACCATTAGGTACTACACTACCTAAGAGCAAACATGTTTAACATAGTATTAGGGATATGAACAGCTTCTACCATTCAGCGGCTTTACCCAAGTTGGTAACATCGTTTTTACATCACATGAAGTGTCAAGCTTCATCTGAATTAGAAATCGTCAACCAAAACTGTCAATATAGGTTTCTTCAGTTTATAAGTGATCCTGGCCGGGTATCTATCTGTGCGTCACGCGTACACGCCACACCAATGGAGCTAGAGATTTGAATGAATTAAGTAATATTCTAATACAATACATGTTGAAGATCCAATTCATGTTTAGTTTAGTTATAATATGTAATATAATTCCCATTTTTAGATATATATCTGGATGTTTCTTAGTGTTTTAAGATATGTCTTGATTCAATTTCAGATATAAACTTGAACATAAAGTTGGCAACAGTACCCTTGCTAGATCTTGGCACAAGAAAAGAACTAGCGTATCTATGGTCTGACCTTCAGGTTTGGTTTTTTTTTTCAATTTGATTGCCGTAGCTTTTAGTTTTCTCGGCATATTTTAAATTCGGTTTACTTTTTTTATTTAATTGTTTGCTTTACTTTTTAATCTGCTCGGACAAATTAAGTCTAGGCTGAACTGCAATGGATTTTTGTTGACGTTACTCTGGTGGATCCTTAGCCACGGATCAGCTATGTTTGACATTGATTTTGGTTGTCAAAGCCCTTGAAGCTATTTCGTTTCGTCTCAACTTCTGTAATCTTTACACCAAACAAGGCGAATTGTTGGGAGAGCCTCGCTCCGGAAATTAAGTTTCTCTTCTTTTTCTTTCTTTTTCTTTCCTTTTCTTTCTTTTTCATATTAATATTAGTGACAGTAACAACGGCAAATTGACAATGACCGTAGAAGTTATCACAGTAAAAGCAGCAGAATATTCAAACGTTGATGATGAGAGTAGGGTAGCCATTTCTATTCTTGTTATCCAAGTGAGCGACGCGACGCTAAGTATTGATCAATACCTATACGTTTCTATATGAGAATGGTGTCCGTTTTAAGTCTATGCACACCTAAACCAACGGATAACAGAAAGAAATCGGAGTACCCACGTTTTGTTAAAACAAAACAGTTAAACAACATAGAACAGTGCATTCATTTAATGATCATTCGACTGCTACAACCATACGTCATTTCAAGTGTTTCTAATTTAGATGCTTTTTCATCTCAATCTAGAAGTTCTTGGTTGCGTCTAGATGTCAGAAATTGCTATTTAGATGATTTTCAATCAAACAAGTAATATTTGTAATAAAATAAGCACTATTTTAATAAAGTAAAGGTTGACTATTAAAGCAACATTCAATGTATAATACATTTCCTGGATTGTATATATATACCTGGGGAATCTAGATGTTTATAGATGTTTATATTTCTCAAATTCAGATGTAAACCTGAACCACTGGTTATTCACGTTTACTATTCTTGACAGAAAGTCGTTCTGAATCAAAATATGAACGAATAATATTTCAGAAGTAAGTTACAAGATCACAACTACTCCAGGAGGCTTAAAAAATAAATACAATGTAAGATTAAAGATATTTCTTCATAGTTTCTAGAACTAAACTTTATAGATATTACTTCATAGTTTCTCGAAATTATCTTCCTTGACGTCCATTCTTTAGAATTATCTAAATGTAAATATATAATATCTTAAGTGGCAACACTGAAAATAAGTACCGAAATACCTCGAAGCCTAGTTTCGTATGTGGGACGGAACATTATTTTGCATGACAAATGCAGGCTGTTCCACACAGCATGATGTCCTGCTCCTTCCAAACATGCATCTTTGGAACAGGCACGGCCCCAGTGGATTTAAAGCACCAATAATTACTAGTGAACAATGTTTTTTTCTATTTGTCTCGTATAAAATGATCTTAAGTTTTAATCTAGTATTTAGGTGATTGTTTTGTGTATTATTTTGCATTCTGTTGATTGGTATCCTCATAACCTTTCACCAATATCGAAATTGTCACAAAAGGCACATATATTTTAGAGTTTGTAAAAAGCTACGGGCAATAAAATATACTTCGGCACAGTGTAGGGAAGGTGGTCCAAATTATAAAGTGTGAGGTTTTACACCCTTGCTCCCTCGATATTAAATACGGTGCACAAATAAAAAGAAATGAGAACATGAAATAAGAAACAGAATTTGGATTAGACACTGTTATGCGCTGTGGCCATGATACATATTAAATATTAAAAAATAATAATTACACATATAATAAATGATTAATAATTTATAAATAATACTGTTAAATTAAGTAGACGTGCAGTTGAAGTGGGCAAGTGAACTTCTTCTGTTCCCGTCTGTGCATCCGTAGTCAATTAAATGGTTAAAGGATATGTGGATACAAAACGAAAGGATGCCTTTATTTAGCAAATGATGCATATCCATATTGAATGTTTATTACAATAATGTTGGTGAGTGGTTCGTGTATGTTTTGGGGGTGGGGGTAACACTCCGATAAGGGGATAACGCCATATATCATATTAAATTATGTGTGCTCCTCTTATCCGAATCTTAACCATTTCTTTTCTTTCTTTCTTTTACTTTGCAGCTGATATTTTACAAGCAGGGATCTGTCAGTGTTCTGTGATCTCTTTTTTGTGTTGTACAGATTGAAAGTTTTACTTACAAACAACTATGATTGAGTTTGAGTATGTGTAGAGCATTTGCTGCCCCAAGAAATACATGTTTAAGGACGAACCCAACAGTCCTGGCTTCAAGGCACTCACTAAGGCAGGTGTATCACATGCTCCAGAGGGGGAATCTGTCAAAAGATATTCTGGAAACTAGCTGAGCGACGCTTGCGGTATGCGGTTGATTGTCTTAAATCATGTTAAATTCCATGTGCGGTGTGGAGCACCGTCAACTTACTGTTGTGGAAACTCCGGTCCCAGACGAGACGTGGACGGCAGTCGTTGGTTCTTGTTCGAGTCCGCCAGATCTTCGGGTCACCGCTGAAAATCGGAAGGTGGGTCAGACAGCAAAGCGAATTACTGTTTCCTAAATCTACTCCTCGCGCCCTCCTTCTATTTCCTGTGATCCCCCTTCATCGCCCGTCCGTCGTCGTCTGCTGCCACTCATCGTAATAGCAGTCGCATGGTACAGAAACTTACACCATCATGGTCAACGGCTAACCCTCAACTGAAAACTGAAGTCTCTCCAAAATTCAAAAGGTTCCCCTTACTTCCTTCCAGCCTATCAGCGCATAACACATCCACACACGTTGTTCACAGCTCTGCTGTCTCTATATTGACCTAGTTTCCAGGGAGACGTTTCTCCAACCAAACTGTTCTAATTCACTTGTTTGTTGTACTACCGCGCAGAAAGGCGGTATCTCTCTTACCTACCCCCTACCAGACCGCTTTGCTGCATACGTCCCTTTCTTTACAAAGAAAATATTAGAATATCATTTTGTTTCTCTCGAATACCTACATTGATACATTTCCCATTAAATATTCATCTATGCATTTAGTTCTATTTTCTTCTTTTTTCTTTATTTATATTTTTAACCATGTACTCCGCTTTGTGCTTCGTTATTTACACAGAAAATGCTAGCATCCATACAGTTATGAATTACCTTTTAAAAAATCGAAACGACAGAAGAAACATACAGAAATGGGAATTCAAAATGGAAGAGAAATACATACATACATCAGACACTTTTTAAAGTATGTATGCATGTATGTGCAAATGACAGGGAATGATGTATTCCCTGTCATTTGCACACCCGTGTAGTTTATGTCATAATAATGCAAGATCCCGCTTTGTGTTCATAAAATAAACACCATAATTCCATTTCAAACCCCACCAGAGCAATCATCAGCCCTTTTTACCGAATAATTTCGTCAAATCTGCAATGTGTACTAGCGTTTTCCGGGCTATTCCTGTCCCTACAACACAATTCCGTAACGTGCGACCCTATTTCGCTACCAAACAAATATCCTCTTAGTTTCACAGGCATATGGTTTTAACTTAACCACAATCGATCCGTTTCGTCGTTCCATAGGAATATGGAATTCCTGGAAAAACCCGTACGCTCAAAAAGTGTTACCCATAGCGCATAAGTGCGTCATGCCACCAGACCACACAGAATACCGCCTTCCAATGGATGCAGAACATTTAAAGAAACATGAAATAACAATTCGAAAATTAAAAAGAAAACATCCTTTCCTTCCTATATCGAGAAGAAAAAAAACGTTTACAACAACTTGAAGAAACAAAAACAGTCATCCTCGTTTGCTTTTCTCATAATTGTGCTACTATTTGTCCTTTTCTTTTTATCATCGTTTCATTCTTTTCATTATCCTTCATGTGCAAACATGTGTGCATGTACGCACTATTTCTTCTGTTCATGTTTCTGTTTCAAAGATGTTTTCTTATTCGTCCATGCGGCGAAAAAACACAAAACAGTTCAAGTTACGTGAGGAAAATCAAAACACTTGAAACAGTTCACATTACATAGAGAGTTCTAATAAAATGGTATGTCATGATTCACTAGGGGTGACTTTTAGATGAATGCAGGATTTGTCCGAAAATCGCGAGAAAAAATGCTTACTTGCTGTGTTAGTGTTAATATCAGGCGATATTTCTTCCATCAATGTTTACCTTGTTCCATTTAAATGTGTTTTCTTTATAGCTTCCGTCTTTCTGTTTTGTTTCATCAAACTTCTTTTTTTTATTGAAGTTTCAATTTTTACTTTGTTTTCATCATCTGGCCTTGATTATTTTTCTTTCTGACCGTTGTGGTATATTCGATGTTCTAGTGGATTGTTTTTGTTTTTTATTTTCTGTGTTTTCATCATTTGGCCGTGATTTCGTCCAGTGAGTGCATCCATCTTTGGTGTTGATTGGTGTACAACCCCATGCAGTAGCCGTGGTGACGCAGATTCGAATCGATGCAACCATCGGTTATGTAACAATGCACTCGTGTGGTCCATCGTCAAATTACTGTTGTGAAAACTCCGGTCCCGGGCGAGACGTGGACGGTAGCCATTGGTTCTTGTTCGAGTCCACTAGATCTTCGAGTCACTGCTGAAAATGAGAAGGTGTGTCATATAAGATAACGAGGCAATGCGAAGAATAGAAACATGTTACAGATAAAAAATGTCGATATACACGTGGCGTATTATATGAGTATATTATTGTTGTTATTAGCAGTAATAGTAGTAAAGATAATTGTAGTGGTTATACTGATAGTAACAACAGTAGATAATATTAGAGTACGTCCATTTCGTTAGAAAACCACAACACTATACATTTTTCCTAGCAAATGATGTAATACGGCAACCACATTTTAAAATACGGCGACCAAATTTAAAAATACACCATGCAAATTAAAAAATACGCCAAAGAAACTTAACTGAAATTCTGGCGTGGATTTTTCTAAGGGTATTTTTAAGTTCCGTTGCCCTTTTTAAAACCGCATTGCCATAGTTTTTAATCTGCATGGCCTATTTAAAAATTTAGTTGCAGCGTTTTTCAAATAGATTTGGTTGTCGTATTTTTAATTTGCTTGCTCGCTCGGGAAAAGGTTTAGAGCAGCCACTCAATATCGGATTCACTACCAATGACTTGCAAGTGTATTGCAGATAACAAACATATAGCAGTTGGAATGTCAGATCTTCATATTGTGACGCGTGGCAGATGCGGTAGTGCCGGTTATGATGTTATTAATCATCATATACAAATAGTGGCACAAAATAAGATGACCATCTTTTGAAAACATTTTTAATTATTGTTAGGTTGTAATTGTTTGTGTTTATCTTATCTGTATTTGGGGGATTTGATTATGTTTGAGGTACACAGTTGCTCAGCAAATCAAACAAATCACAATGCTTTTGGAAAGCAAGAGTCAGTAGCGCATAGAGAATTTTAAAAGGTTCGCGAGACACAATTTACATTGTAGTTCGACATTCTGAAGAAAGGGAAACTG
This sequence comes from Architeuthis dux, assembly GCA_006491835.1. Classification (NCBI taxonomy): domain Eukaryota; kingdom Metazoa; phylum Mollusca; class Cephalopoda; order Oegopsida; family Architeuthidae; genus Architeuthis; species Architeuthis dux. The sequence continues at coordinate 4,911,254 of VCCN01000420.1, read as the reverse complement.
TGGGGAATGCCAGTCATCAATGCGGTTTCATTACATGGGGACACAAGAGAGTTACTCGTAGGCCCACAGTTTTAGGGACCCCGAATGTTCCTAGTAAAATAACACTGAATTCGGTTTCATTCGTTGGAAGGCATGATGCATTATTTGACATGTTCTCCCTTTCTTTGTAAACAGTAATGCACTCTGTGTTTGTTTCCTGGATCGCCAGGTGAGTTTTAACTTTAAAGACCAGAAGGATTGTATGTTTAAACTTTAATGACAGTCTCCGATTTGGTCTCACACTACTTGCATGATCAAAATCCTTTGGAATCATAGTTGTCCGTCTCCTACACTTGTTGCACACCGTGGCTAGAGATTATGGTGGCACTAAGTCCGACTGGGCCCCCCACTAGAAATTGTAAATATTCGCCCCTCTCAAAGGTAAAAGGTTTAGGCGGTAGGTGCGATTGCATCCTCACAGTGAAACATCCGCAGTTGTGGAGTCTGTCTTTTCACAGGCACGGCCTCTGCTAGAGAGACCAGTCCGCCAGTTACTGTTGTTGTTGTTGCTGCTGCACTTTTGTTGTTGTACTCGTTGAGTTCTCACACTAGCCGCGACGTGTGGCTTTCACTGGAGATTAAGTGGTAACAAGAGTCCTCAAAACCCCCAAGACTCACCTCAGTATTACGGCTTGCTTAAATAGTGATGTCGTCTGGATAGTCTCAGTTTTTCTGCTGATCCATCGTTGCTGGCGGGAGATTCTGAGTCACCCCTTTCCAAAGGACATCAGAGCCAACTGAACCCAAACTATCCCAGCCGGAGTTCGAACTCACCTCGTCGAGTCAATTCTCCGAGCCGTTATCCACCCGGCCACCCCGTATCTCCTTAATGTTCCTTTCATTCCATTCAAATTATACTTTGCTACAAGGGAGATGCATGTCCAATTTCGTTTATGACAAAATCAACCGTCCACAGGTTAATGCGAAAAAGATAACCGTTTGTGTATGTTATTCTCATTCATGTCACATGCTATTCACGAATTTAAATCACAAATTAAGCCTTTTAGTTTATCAATTCCAAAGAATCAATAATATGTAAAACTATTCATTCTTCATTCATAGTCGAGAGCAAATCATCCAAAAGACGAAGTTTATTCCATTGGAGAATTATTCACGTTAGACATAATTTGAAAGACACTTTTGATACATTTGAAATGCAGATTCCTATAGAGATGTAAAACATATTTGCAGAGTTTTTATTTCATGACTTTGTAAATATCTTCATTCATTTAATCTTTTAATTCGAATTCAGAGTACATGCATAATCACAGTTCGCATAAATAACGATCGCAAATTGGTTTGGTTAGTAACTAAATAGTAACCGCCACCTGACCAATGCATTTTGGCAGCATGCCGTGTTGGGTGTGATCAATTAACAACTTTGGAAAAGGGGTGTTACTTCTCTCGCCTTATGCTGGGCGATACTCACTAAATCAGGTAAACAAAGGGACTAATGTAGCATACACTTACATTGTAAATTGAACCACCTACTGAAAACCTATTTTTGGGTGAGAATTTTAAAGCAACAAAACGTGTTTCTATACATAATAATGAGTATATGTTTAAGTTCTCAGTCCCCTGGATCCATTGGGGTGGCATGTACGTATGTCACATACATATATAGCAATCTAGCCAGACAGACAGGTCCACTTAGAAACTGAAGAAACCTATGTTAGTCCTGACTATGTTGATGCTAACAGTTTTGGTTGACGGTTTCTAATAAGGTTTTGTCGAAGCTAATACTAGAAATACTAACTCCATTACACCTACTAGTGCAGTGCCTGCAGTGCATGTTTGGAAGGGACCGGACGTTCTTCTACAAATACGTCACTTGTATGTATCTTCAGAGATTAAAGTGAACGGTATAATTACTTCTTTCGGTTTCCTCTCGTCTCATTTGTTTTCCTTAAGGCAATAAACCATTAGAGAAACAGGATCAATCTGTAAATTTCTAAATACAGCTGTCTGGTTGAATTGAGTTTCTCAGTCAAGAGAGATACTTTGTAGAAACTATGAAGATCATTATCTTCTTAATTATTTCTCATTAGACTTTTCGGGAACCGTTGCCCTGAACAACTTCAGACTCGACACTGCAATTCCTTTTGCGCTGACCAATATATCTGACAAATGTCAACTTCGTACACGGGCCAGTTGTCGATTAATCGTGATGCACACACAGATATATTTATTAAATTGTAATGAGATGAAAAACGTTTTTCCTTGAACCAGCTCTATTGACAAAATGATAATTTATATATTCAAAATGTATTGCTCATAAGTATTTGAACAAGCACAACATCTGTTTTTTTTTATTTTCTGAATCACGTTTTCAATTTGGACTGCTGTGTAAAGTTGTTCATCCAGAAATAATTAAAATTGATTTGATGGGTCCACAAATGAATTCGATTTTAAATGCAATTCAATTATCTATTTTTGTATTTCCGATGTTCAATCAATGTTATTATTTTAACGTTTGTTTCTTTTTGCCCCAGCAATTTCCCTATTTTTAATTTATGTCAAAGTTGATTTTGTAAAAGGCATAATCACGACACTGGAAAAAGACGTTTCTGAATTATAGAATTACAAATTAGTGCTTCAGCTTGGTGAACATCAGTTTATTTTGGGGAATGAGTTGATCTACCGTTCTGCTGGATGCGCGTGGCAAACTCTCACGAGCTCTGCTCAAACTGAATCCATTAATGGAACAGAAACTGTAGAGGCGAATGCACCAGATCAAAGAGAAAGTAAATCGGTGGAAATGGCTTTAATGTTCTTCAAAGAGAACTAGCTGGAACACCGGACGTAGGGTTAGTTTGGTGAATTAAAGTAATAGTAATATTTAGGTAAGCGTGAACGCTGCCAGACACAAATTAAAATACCAATTTAGCAGAAATATGCATAGTAAACTACCACCCCCCTTATACTAAAAATCTATTTGGGGTATTTCTCAGAACTAACCTGCTAAAAACCTCGTCCTGAGTCCCCTGCGTAACCACAGCCCTGGCCGTTCTTGAGTTATGCGATAACATACAGATGGACAGTTGATACAGATATAGCAAAGCTAGTAATAGTTTAGGTAAGAGTGGATGCAGCCAGACACAAAGAAAAGGATCAATTTGTCATAAGTTTAGATTTTAAAACGAAACCTCCCACTAAACACCTATTTTGAGGGTTTTTTTCAGAAGCTAAGAAAACCTACCACATGGTCCGGTTAGTAACCACAGAAGGTTTGGTGTCCGTAGATGTGGCCGTTCATGAGCTTTTCTAACACGGACGCACAGACATTTGGATAATTATAGTAAGATCGTTCATGGCGTCAGTTTGGTGATTTTCTGTTGCTCATTGTATTTCAAATAATACGAGTGAAAGAGATTAGAAACAAATCGATTAATTATTCCTTCGTGATGGAGGAAAAAATAACATTTCGTTTCAAAAACGGATTCAAAGGATAAATAACCTTGGAGATATATTATCAACATTACCAAAAGTAGCTGTATTCCTTAGCTGTCGTAGCCCATTATGAAGAACATAGACATCGAATTTGTTTTCATATTTCGCGCTTTTTAATACTTGATATGTTTGAAACAAACCACCACAATCTCGAATCTTTTTTTTAGAATGACATTCCTTTGAATGTTGTCCTTAATGCGGCGAAGAAAACGAGTTTAGTTGTAAAATGTCAAATAAGCAGACTGAATCTCTTCTGGTCTCTATATATAAACATTGTTATTATCGATGTAATGTAATTGAATTCACAGACACTTGTGTGTCTTTGATTTTAGAAATGGTTTAAAACTATACTTGAATATTTACTATATATTAAATACCATTAGGCATAAAATGAGAGGAATTATAGACTCGCTAAGGTTTTGTAAGCATAGCGTAACATTATATTAGTGGCAAGCTGCTTTAAGTGGTTGAATCAATGTTGTCGTCTTACTCCAAGAAAAGTGTTCTATGCTTTAAATACTTCACTGGGCAGTTTTTAAAATATATGTCCAAACAGTTTCCTGAATCTGGAAGCAAAAGAAGGATTTTTTTGACCGTCCAAAAACTAACGTCCACGATGTTAATGTATGGAAGATTAAATGGAATCGTAATGGCTTTGTTCATTGGCTCGACCGTAACCGAGCAATGATCTACTTAAATTTCTTTAAGTGCTTTGTGCTTAAATTTAAAAAAGTACGGAAACATAAAACTAATAAAGTTTCATTTTCTTTTTTCAGCGACTAGAAACTTAATTTGTTATTTGTTAGAAGAAAAAGGCTGGAAAAAAGCTGAAATATCTGTCGGTTATCAGTTAATCATAATAATGACATTTTTATATTAATCTCCAAATCAGTTAAATATCGTTTTTTAATATAAAAATGCAAAATTGAATAAACAAACTCGACTTTCAAGTTTTCCTGCTTTTATTTTCTTTATTAAGTCAACATTTAAGTTGACTGGTTCTTCTAGAAACTTCAATCAACAATAATGGATTTGCCGATGTCGTACCGTATCAATGTTATAAACTATCATATATATTTCAAACCTAGTGGGTGGCGAGATAACAAGAACCCATTCTACTACAGAACACTAACGTCGTCAAAATATGTAACCAAAACAGCGCACGATAGAAATGGAGGTACTTATGGCATGTAATTAAAATCCACTGTTTAACTGTTTTTAGATGTTTTCATCTAGATTTAAATGTTT
>VCCN01000420.1:4863094-4873375 GCA_006491835.1 Architeuthis dux | reverse complement strand
AATCGCAGTGCGTACACACTGACTTAAATTGTAGTTAGATCAGACCCTAGAACCTTACAGGCATTTGTTAGCTTTTTTAGAAATATTGATTTTTTAAGGTTTTCGCAGGGGACTTCATTTACAATGTAAGTGTACTGATACGCAGGACCGTTACCTCCCGGGAGTGGGACTTTGAAGTATGTTGTTGCTTCCTCTTGTTCATTTCGTTAAGCTTCAAGTTCAAGTAATTTGTTGTGCTTTCATTAAAGGGTGAGCTGCAGGTCACGCACGTTGGTCCGCCTGGGAGTGTGTGGGTCCCGCACGAGGGGGAGGGTGTTCGCGAGCGTACTTTCATGCCACGCCTCAACCTATAATGCAAGCACAATTAATCGTCATTAATATATCAAAGAAACCTGGATAGCAACCTTCACAATGGAAGTAACCAGATAGTTCGAAGCATCACTGCCATACAACGGATGCAAAGTAACGGTCCAGTTTACCATTACAATTACATTGTAACGAGACCCCCCCCAGTTTAATCCTTAAAATATCAATGCTTTCTAAAATCTAACAAATGCATGCAATGTTTCTAGGTACGAAAGAATTAGAAATTACTGTCTAAAATGTTTCTTTTCTATTTTATTTCGACTAGATTAACTAAAGTGAATCTTAAACAAAATCAATATGAATGGAAATATCTAGGGTTTACATTCGTAAGTTGAGACAAAGCCAAAAACCCTATTAAAATGTTCTTTTCATGGAGGATAATTCTGCTTTTAATCAATAAGACCCCGTAACCTTTGGAAACGTGATATTATGAACAAAATGCATGCATTGAATTGAATAACAAATGAAAACAAAAAATGCAAAGTAGTTAATCTGAAAACTATGCATGGATATGCTTTTTTATCAGTTTCTTTCGAAAGTAATTTTCTGTTTTTGTGCTTTTCAATACATCAAACCTTTGTTTGCGGGCCTACAATAATAATAATAATAAGATTATATGTGGCGTATCGCAGTTAAATCCTCCGATTCCGATAATTCCGCCTCGCAAGCCTTCACGATCTCTCCGACCAATCTCCTTCCTGCCCGTCGGTCATCTGCTATGGGTTTTATAATTTCAAGGTTTTGGGAATTGTTTTGTTTACGCCTCCAGGAGTAGTTGTGATCTTGTAAATTGCTCCTGGTATAGTATTCGTTCAGAACTTGATTGAGAATTAAACGCTTTCTCTGTTGCCAAATGTATTTTCAATTTGTACATCTAGGTTTGAGTCAAAAACACCTAGACATATTCAGATTCCCCAGAAATATATCAAATATAGGAAATGCATTGCATATTATTAATACATTAAATGTGGCTTTACTCGTCAACATTTACTTTATTTGAATATTGTATATTTCATTAAACATATTACTTATTTTATTGGTAAATCATCCAAATAACAATTTCTGACATCTAGACGCAACCAAAAACAGCTAGATCTAGATCAAATACATCTAAATTGGCAACACTTGAAATAATGTTGACTGCAGCAGTTGAAGGTTCATTAAATGAATACAGCGTTTATGCGGTTTAACTATAACTAATGTTTTTTGTAGCCTATGTTATCCGGTGGGTTATGTTATATTTCCATGAATACTTTTGTAAATGTCAGTTCTTTGGTTTAGGTGTGCATAGACTTGCAAGGGACATCATGTTCATGTAGAAAATTATAGGTCTTGATCGCGTCGCTTGCTTGGATTAAACCAGAACCGAAATACACCGATATAAAATGAGAGGCCGGAGCATTCACTGGTATCTATCATTCTTCTTCTTCTAAAAAGAAATAGAAATCTTATATTATTTCACGCAGTATCTCATATCTGGGTTTTGTTTGCCTTCTTTTGATAGATATTATCGGAATAAAATACCGACACAAAGATAACTAAATCAACAGTCTTAGATGTTCACACATCATATAAGAAGAGAAATAATATGTGTGCATTAAAATATCATAGATTTCGTTCCTGTAAGAGCGATCAATAGTATTGACTAAAGAAAGGACGTCTTTGTCCTAAAAGTATGCCTCGTGTTTTCGAGATTATGTTTTTCCCAATAATCTGTCTAGATGATCAATCATGTCGCTTGTCCACCGACCTAATCTTTAATCTCGCTTTGGTTGTAGAAAAAAGAATCATCCAAGTCGATAGAGGCGGAACATATGCAGGGAAATTAATATTCACCCATATGAAATGTCAACTAAGGTAGAGAGCTGTATAATTTGTTTCGCTAACATGATCCGGAATTTTTTTATGCCGTCCAGATCGACCACAGAATAAAACCTGAGGAGTGTGAACACGGCAAGAAATGTAAAAAAAATATGTCTCCCCAGATTGTTTTATTACGCCCCAGTGTTTAATGCATAGCTGATATTTTCTTTTTTTTTTGCGAACAAAACATAAAACTTGTTTCTAGTGATAAATCCTATTCTTAACAGATCTCTCTTTCGAAGGACTTTTGAGGCAATATAAAAAGAGAAAGTTCTACGTCCATTTATCCTGAGGAACATCATTCTTCTATTGTAGTGTTGTTATGTTTTATCTCGCCTTATCACATTTGTAATTTACACATTTGGAACTAAACAATGTCTGTGAAATCAAGATTGAATAGTAAATAAGACCTATATTCATTTTAACATCTCTTCCAGCTCTATGACTTCGGGGCTGGGATTAGATGTGGCTGTTTTCGGGCGGATGTGGCTAGTCGCTGGAGAATTTCACAAATGATTTGGGTTCAGCAGAAAGCAAAGGCTGTACAAGGCTGTCAATGAAATGAATAACCTACTCTAAGACTTTGAAATCCAGACCGACCACAACATCTAAAAGAATATCAATAGAAACCGTCATGCAATCAATGTGTTTTGGCAGCATGCCGTTTTGGTGTAACCAATTAAAATATAGAAATATGGGTGGTCAATGAGTGTTACCTTTTTTGTTGTGCAGCAATCACTAAAGAAACTCCAAATTTTCAAAAATCAAGCGCTAATGCTGCTGTACAGAAACTAAGGTACCAATTTAGTTAAGACTTACATTGCTAATTGACCCCCCTACTAATAACGTATTTCATGCGTGTATGAGGGGGAGGGGGGTTAAAAACTGATTGTCGAGACACAATTGACAAGAAAATGAAAAGAATAAAATACTCTAAGACACGGAAATCCTGGCCGAAATACATCTGCCTGAACCCCCAACAACCAACCCTCAATTCCCAAACAAATGCAACTTTCACGTTTAATCTTCTATTTGTGATTCCGCTTTCATAATGAACATGAGTAAAATCTCGGAAAATATAATGTTTCCCACACAGGGTAATTTCTTTGCCTCTCATGTTATATCGTTCTCAGAATTACAGCAAATCACTTCAAAGAAAAATGTTGTAAATAAAGAACTCCCACACACACTTTCCCATCTACTGTCATCCCTTCTTGCTAGGTGTCCAGCCCATCTCCATTGTGTATGCTTAATTAGTAGTATAATATCCTTCACCCTAGTCCTACCTTTGTTCCAAGTTGATGTTTTTCTATCTCGTAGAGTCATTCAGCTCGTTTCGTTAGTTTCCATGTTTCGGATCCATAACTCATGGCTGATATTGTGTAGCCGTTGTATGTATTATATATACAGGTCTTATGGATTGTAAAAGCGCAAAAATACAAAATTACTTGCGAAAAAACTGATAAAAATCATATCCATGAATAATTTTCAGATTAACTACTTTGCATTTGTTGTTATTATTTGTTATTCAATTCAATGCATACTTGTTTGAATGCATTTTCTTCCCTGAAAAGAACATTTTAATAGGGTTTTTGGCTTTGGCTCAACTTCCCAATGTAAACACTGGATATTTCCATTCATATTGACGTTGTTTAAGATTCACTTTAGTTAACCTAGTCGAAAAAAATAGAAAAGAAACATTTTGGACAGTAATTTTTAATCGTTTCGTCCCTAGAACCTCTTTTTATGTTTTGTTTGTTATTCAATTCAATGCATACTTTTTTTTTCAAAACAGTAATTTTTCCACAAGTATTGATTGAAAGAACATTTTTTCCTTAAAAAACATTTTAATAGGGTTTTTATCTTTGAACTGAACGTACGAATCCTAACCACGGATACTTTCCATTGATATTGAAGTTGTTAAATATTCACTTTAGCTGACCTAGTCGAAAAAATAGAAAAAAAATATGTTCGCCACTAATCAATTATTTTGTTAGTTTTTAGAAATAATCATTTGTTTATGGTTTCATGTGGGGGGGTGTATATTTAAACTCTAACTGTAATGATAAACTGGACCGTTACTTTCTGTTCGTTGTATGGAAGTGAGGCTTTCATGTATTCGATTACTTCCCTTGTGAAGGTTGTTATCAAGACTTCTTTGAGGTTTTAATGACGATTGTTTTGTGCTTTCATTAAGGGTTTGAGGAGAGGGGAAGCGGGGGTGCCTGGAGTGCACAAGAAGAACCCCATAACCGGGCAGGACCCACATACTCCCTGGCGGACCCTCCTCCCGGCAAACCCCTGCTCCCGGCAACCCCGTCTACCCCAATAAAACCGCTTTAATTAATGCATAACACAATCATTTGAACTGATCGAGTTAACGAAATGAACAAGTAACAGCACATTTCGAAGCCTCAGTCCGGTACAACGGGCGGAAAGTAATGGTCCAGTTTACGATTACAGTTAGATTGGAATAGTACCTCCTGCTAAAACCTTAAAAAGTCGATGTTTCTAAAAACTAACACATTCCTAGAGGAGCTACAACTGAGTGTGCGTGCACTGCGATTACTCGACACCTGGCCATTTTAGGAAGTTGACCTCGCCAAATATATTCGCCAGCACACCGGGCAGTGCAGTGTCGAGTTTGCATTTGTTTGTATCAAGATATCTAATAACAATAACACTTTTTAAAATTATAGATTTTCTTCATAGTTTCTATAAATCATCTGTCTTGACATCCACTCGTTTGTCTTTCTCCCCCAGCTCATTTTTTGCAACACTACAAATAAGTAACATAAATACTTTCACACACCATATATAGAAAAGTGAATCCTAAACTTTAGTTTTAATACAGTAATTCAGTTGAGTGTTTCGTGTATATATGTTTTAAATATTTTGTTTTGAGTCTTTAACTCCTAACCATTGTCGAACTCGACTACGGATGCACACAATGACAATATATGTCATGGTCTGTAAAACGTAACAGGCGGTAGAATCTCTTTCGGCACACTGTAAGGAAGGTTGTCCTGATTAGGAATGGTTAGGCTCCACTCGATATTAAAAACGGTGCACATATAAAAAGAAATAAGACAATGCGAGAAAACCATAATTTGGATTAAACACTAGTATTAAATAATTAAAAACATATACATATATATATAAATAATTAATAATTTATAAATATTATTAAATTAAGTAGACGTGTATTTGAACTGGTGTTTGTAAGTGGCTTAGTTAAATTCTCTCACCTTTGTGCATCCGTAGTCAATGTTGACAATGGTTAAAGTTTATGTGGGCACACAATGAAACAATGCCTTTTTTTTAGTAAATGATGTTTATCCATATTGGTTTATGACAGTAATGATGGTCCAAACAAGCAGGAGTCTGTCAGCTTTCTGTATTTTAAAATTATGTTTCTTGTGGTGTGAAGATCGAAACAGGCTGTTCAAGTTTTACTTTCAAACAGATATGATTGAGTTTGAGTATGAGCAGGTCATTCTTAAACACATGTTCAAGGACGAACCCAACAGAAGCCTTCTTCAAAGCACTCAGCAAGGCAGTTGTATCAAATGCTCCAGAGGGGGAATCTGTCAGTAAATATTTTGAAAAAGGGATGCAGTTAATTGTGTTAGAAAATATAAATTAAAGAAGAATTTAACTTGACCACTTACAAACACCAGTTCAACTGTACGTCTACTTAATTATTATTTGAATTTTTGATTTATTTATTTCGCCATCGTGGACTCTGCAGAATCTTGAATGTAACTTAATTTGCAGTTATCAAGTGAGGCGTTGGTTGGAATCGAGTTCACGCTCAGCTACACACAGGTCTTATTGCATGGGAGAGGTCACTGATTTTGAAACATGTGCTCGCTGCTGAAATAGGAATCGAGCGGATTTAACGAACGAGGAATTACAATTTAAACTCTTTCACCGTCGATGAAAGCCCTGGATACCGCAATGCCAAGGATACGGAGGGGAATAACGTGTGAATCCATTGTTCAGTCGAGAGGCGAAGGTTAGCGAAGCGGAAGGTCCTCGCAACGAATTATAGTCATTGTGCTTGTTACTCAGGAATCGTGATCGTGAGATACAATTGGAGAATTAAGGATTCCCTTTCGGTACGAGAAGAAGATGATGGTAGGTAAACGGAATGTTGACAGGAAAAAAGGAAAGAAGAAAAAAGAAAGTCTCTTTCTCTCGACAATCTAGGTTTCTGTCTGTATCCCCCTTTCCCCCAACGGTTTATCTACCTATGGCATCATTTGGGTAGTCTCTCTAATCTCTCTAATCTCTCTAATCTCTCGCTCACTCACTCTTTACCCACCCTCACACACAGACTTCATACTATTAATATGCATGTCACGTTTATGACTGTTAAACTCTGAATGGTCGAATGAGCAGAGAGCGAATTTTGGAAAACGGCAATAGCAATGGAATATATGAAATGCATCTTTATACTTTTTTCGCAACACACACACACACACACACGCATACACACATACACACACACACACACCATGGGTAAAATAGTTTATGCATATTTACTCTGGGGGTGTTCTATTGACAACATGTTCTGTTGACGTGATGGCTGTAATTCCGAGAAGGAAAGTAAAGAATATAATAAAATGAAAAGCAAAACTGAAGCCGGTTGAATTTTCCAAAAACAGTTTTCCATGTGTGGCGTGTCAGAGAAGAATATATATATTCGAGATTTTATATGTCCATTATGATATGAAAATAGAAGAAATATTAAAGCTGGAAGTTGCATATGATTGGGGGTTGGGGTTTCAGGCAGATTCTTTTAAAAACTGATTACAACTCTTCCACAGTTATTACTTTTAATTACCGACAGAGAGCCAAACACAGTAGATCTTATAATAGGATATGTACATTTGTCTTGTAGAGATCATCAGTTGTTGCCATGGAACTGTTTCGGGGATTTAAAAACAAAACAGTCATTCTACCATGGTTCCCCAGCAGTGCTGATCAACTTGGGCACCAATCCTTCATTTATGCATGTCTGTTTAAATACGACGGACAAGGAACTACGGCTAATACAACAATGCACATTCTCCGTTGAACCTGAAAATAGATTTAAATTAATGATCTACTATAAATAGATTAAAACTGATAATCTCATTATTACCAACAACCAGTCTGTACAACAACCAAGGTCGTGTATGAGTTCACCTGCCCTTTGAGGAGTGTGTCCCCTATCCAAAGCAGCTAAATGCCTACACACAAGCAACACCTTATCCAGACGTCTAACATGGCACCTATCGGACGAAAGTACCATACGAAAATGCATAAATACACATATATCTGTGATAATTCCCATACCTAAGATACTTGTAGATAACACCCACATATTCCTCAGGATGAATTGGAAATAAAATAATAATTTTAGAAGCCTTTAGAACACTTAATAAATCTTTCTTCGACCAGGGTCAGAGAATTTTGAATGTATTTTGCCATTGAAACCCCAACCAATGAATGAACTGTTACTTAAAACATCACACACCAATGGCTAAGCCAAACACACCTTGGGTGAAATATTTCTGGAATTGTCAACGACCTTGAAAATGGCTAATTGTTTAGCCGAAACTTCTGGACAACTATTACACTCCATGGATCCAAACATACTTTCTCTTGTACGGAAGCAGGCACAATATCATAAAAGATTAACAAGATGTTCCTTGTCCCTCGTATTAAAAAATAATAATATATATATGATAATTATAATGACATTTATTAGTGAGAGCCTATATTTGCCCGGCGTCGGTGTGAGCGACTGCTAAACGAGCGGCCTAAATTGTAAATGTGAATAAAGAAACGAACTTCGTGCGGGGATCGAACCCGCGTCCAGCTTGGAAGCCACATATACGCGGGGCTGTTCTACCGACTGAACTAACGAAGATCAGATGATAGAAAGGAATCTTTTATCCTACACTTAGTTGGCTTCTCCATTCTACGTTCTGATTTTATGCACGAATATAATGCGGCTGTCTTATGTCGGCAGTATGAAATCAAATGATGGATACTTTTATATCCAATCGACAGAATATGATAATTATAATTAGTGAGAGCCTATATTTGCCCGGCGTCGGTGTGAGCGACTGCTAAACGAGCGGCCTAAATTGTAAATGTGAATAAAGAAACGAACTTAAATCAACATGTAATGTATGTATGTGTTAAATCAATAAGCATTCCGAAACAAGCACCCAGCAGCCCCCATTCCGTTTCCGGTCCCAGAAAACGCAGAGCGAAAGCGGGGACGGGGAAGGCTCAGTGCTGTCACACGTGTTGTATTGTTCTATCTTCTTTTCTTAATACGCTTAAACACGGTTAAGGATCAAACGCATTCTCATCTTACACAGTTAGAACAGGAAGACTAAAAAGCGAACAGAGGCACTAAACACAACAAGAACGTTACACATTAGTCTTCAGGAAGTCTTCATCCACGTTGACTCTAGCAATACACACAGTTATATCAATCGTTTGTAATGGTAGTGGTTACAGAAAACATATTTAACTTAAAACCAGGAAGTTTAATTTAATATTTGACCAACGTAAATTTAACAAACATTATAATATACTGCCCACTTTTAGATTTAAGGATTTATGCGATAAGATATTAAACCATTAGTTTCGGATGAGAACATCATGGAAATTACTTCACTTGGGAACATACAAACGAATAGAGGGGAGGACAGTGTAAGGTATGTTTTGGGGACTATAATCCTTATCTATCAATGTTAATGCTTTATTTTCAACATTTCGGGCGGTCTATTCTTCGATATTCTTCAGATAGTTATGATATCTCATGCAACAGGAAACGCGACAGCTAGCTTATGAAAGTCTGTGACTGCAATCATCATCATCATCATCATCACCATCATCATCATCGTCGTCGTCATCATCATCATCACCATCATCGGTATTATCATTATCATCACCATCATACAGTATAATTCCACTGCTGCACAAAGGCCTTTTCCCATATCTTTCCATGACAACCACGATAGTGCTACCCTCTGCCATGCCCCCATGTTGTTGCTTGTCCTTTCCCACAGCGTGTACTGCCCCATAGGCACAAATCAGTTAGCATTTTGCTCCATCTGTTGTTCTTTGTTCTTGTTAAGTGCCCGGCCTGACTCCATTGTTGTTGATTTATTATTTGTATCATATGCGTCAACCCGGCCCGCTGTTGATCTTTTTCTATCTCTTAGAGTTATTCCTAGCATTGCTCCTTCCATGAATCTGTGTGCAATTGCGTATTAATTTTTTCACAGTGAATAGTTCCAAATTGCAAATAAATGTTCTGTGGAAAAGGAAACCAAATCCTAATTTCTTATCGTAGAAATGAGAAAGAAAGGAGTAAGAATAGTAAAATAAACAAATTCTTTAAAAAAATACAAAACCATAATGAATCTTCTTTCTGAAGAAACCAACACATGCAAACGTGCCAGGAATCATTATTCTGTGAGGCCAGTAAAATATATATATCTCATAAATATCTAATTACATAACGATGAGAAATAATATTTCTGTATTTCTTTTCGATATGCTAAAAGAGTTTCCCATTCTCATATATTAAATTTGCTTTGAGTCATACTATAGACTATTTAAGCGCCATCAATGGCTGAAACATCCTCTGCATATAGATTAGACTCATTCATATCTCGACTCGGGTGCTATTTACTTCTTTTGCTGCGTTAAAAGACCGAACAATAATTGGAATTGAATGAGGAAACGGTCTTGAAGCAATTACTTTCTTGAAAACTTTGGTCAAATGCAATTCTCTTTAGATTTCCCTTGAGACGATAGCAACGATTCGTATTTACTAAGGTTGTACCACTATCGATGAATGATGGCGTGCACCTCGTGCATGTGTGTGTTGCAGCAGACAGGAAAGACGATGACGCATCGAAGTCGGCGACCAGGCAGGTTCGTGGCCCAAAGATGCCCCACCGAACACGAGGGAAAATACGGGAACATAACATATCTTCCTGGTGGATACATGTGGGGGTGCAAAGTACGCAGAGCTTC
>VCCN01000420.1:4782190-4794796 GCA_006491835.1 Architeuthis dux | reverse complement strand
CCCGCCAAATGTGGCTCTCGTATGAACCGGAGAGTGACTCTTGGTCGAAATTTAAGGTGGCCAGGGATCTGGAAGGGTTCCTGGTGCTAAACAGGAGGTTTCATTGGGTGAGGAGAGTTGGCTTTGGCAGTTGGACCAAGGACAGCAAATCAGAGGACAGTCGGCTTGTTTAATAATCTAATAGTCTTCTAAAGTGACTATTTATTTACAGTATATTTAGTAAATACCCAAATAAAAGCTTTACATAGACATTCAAAACACCGAGTTACCTATAGCAGCTTGATTTCAATGTTCGAGCAATATTCACGTATTATTCCGACCATTTGGCTGCCTTCCTTCTTTGTATAGTTCTCTACAATACGACACACGAGTGCAATGCATTATTATTCTCTATATTGAACCACATGACATTTCCATCTGTATTTAGCTCCTAATGTGGGTAGTTCAACCGGAAATATTATGTGTATTGTATTTTGGTAAACGTCTTGTATGAAAAGCAAATACAGAAATCGAGAAATATGTATAGAAATATCGTAAACGCAGGTCACAAACTGAAATACGGAAATGAAATGAAATCGGTTCTAAGATGCTACTGGATAAGCAAACTGCAGTCGAAACAGCTGGAATGAGCAGGTGCAATATAGAATGGTGTGTCACAGGTAAAGTAGAGATGCCAATTCATTTCGTATTTCCTTGCTAGTGCAGATATCTTACTATGGGCAATTTTTCCCCTGAAAAACATAGAGGAGGAAGGCGATGCATATGATTTTGAATAAAACTGGGGAACATACAGTTCGATTTGGAATAAGACTGTTGAACGGACCTGTTCGATGTACCATTACTTCTGAGCGTGATTTCCTTTAGCAGAATTCCGTTAATGGATAGTGAAATTGCCTACGGCAAAACGCCCAAGTCGAGTCCTGACACTCTTAATGTCATTTCACCCTGTTTCCCATTAAGCAACGATATTGCTTGCAGATTTCAGAAAAGAAAATATGTAAAAAGTAATCATTAATAGAAAACAGTTGATACTTTGGTCGCTGTATCAATTCTTAACGGAATAACACACGATATGTATTAGCATATACTAGCTGGAAACACGTCATAGGGAAGGATTATTCGGCTAATTCAATATGAAAAGGGTTTGCATATATTAATATATATTTAAAGTTGTTTCTCTAAATCTGTGATGATAGTCAATTTGATGTGAAATTCAAATCGAATAATGACTTGGGTTAAAATGCTACTTCAATACATAGTAACCCAAGAGTGAAGTGAAATACAGAATTCCCTCGCTATCCAACAGTAGGTCATGTAAAATTATTCCATACGCCGAAATGACGTAAAGCAAGGAAGCACTTACTATTATTTGTATGGGAACATTATAAGCGTTACAAGACCAAACAATGGTGATGAGTGTATGTTAGTCCGAGTCGTCCGAGGTTTGGGTGGTGGTAGGTACAGGAGGCTGGACTGTAGGTGAGAGAGGAATAGGGTGTGCGCTGCCTCTATAACGGCTCGCTGCAAAACAAACGCTGAATGTTATTTTCGCTTTTCGCCTTTTTCGTAAAACGTTTAACATGCCATCATCACCATTTTGTTTTTCTTGTTTGAATTAATGGTAATTGCTCATTCGCTTTATGCCATTGCGGCTTACGATAGATTTTTACAGCAACTCGCTACTTTAGGTTTAGAGCGAGAAACCTGTAAAAACAATTTTAAATGACAAAGTAAAATAAAATCAACTAAGATGATAAAAACGAAACGATGTTCATAAAATAAATAAATGCTTGTTTTGTATTGGTGTTTCTTATATTGATAGTCTATTTAGTGCATTTGACTATATATGTGCATCGTCGTCATTTCAGAGGAAGTATATAAAAATATTTGTTATTTATTTATTTAAAACTTTTAATATAATTCAATCTTTTTTGGTGGTGTTTTGTTGTCAATGTTTTGTTGCCATCTTGATAGTTTATTCAATGCATCTTACTGAAGGAAAACGCTGCAAGCCACTAACATTCAAATTAGTAACAGTTAAAAATCAAAAGACAATGAAAGTCGAATCTTCTTAAAGGCTACAAGCGATACGCAACCTCTTTATTTGCTAAGAGCCGCACTGAGGATTGCAGTTCATCTCTTAAATGTTTTTTCCTTCCCGTGAGAATGTCACATCTTTGATTTGGTTTTTCTAAAGGTTTTTTTCCAACCTTGGGATTTCGTCTTGCGCTTTCGTCTTGTATAGCAGCTGTGGAAAAAGATAACTCAAGATGTCCCGGTTGATGTAGTTAATTGTTTTCTAATTTGTGCCACTGCAAATGCTTCAGGTCATCAATCAGATGAAAAAGCCGAGAGAAAATGAAATACAGTAACACCAATGAGGTTGTTGACTTGAATGGACGGTCATAAATTGAAATATTCGCAGGAAATCTGTTGATTAAATATCACCAATGCTTGCAGGTGTTTCGTTCTAATCATTTCATCAATCATTCAAAAATATTTAACATAGTGAACGAAAAAAAGACAAATTATTTTGTTGTGTTTGTTCAATAGTGGGGCCGCTTAGCCAAATAATTGTGCATTTTGCGATAAAAGCATACAGTTTGGTACACTTATAGCCACAGGCATTCCAAACAGATGTGGATATTGAGCCATCATGAATCTTCAATATGTCGTCCTTGACAGCCATTTAAAAAGTGGCTGTCAGCGACAATTGTTTTCAGATTAGACTAGTTTACGCAACTGTATTGCAATCTGCATACCCGTCATGGCGGCAATCTAGAATGTTCAAATGACTATTATTATCTAAATGACAATTCCTAAAAACTATGTATGGTAAATAAATTCAACTAATTATGTCCTCAATGTCATATTATATCCATTGCTGATAGGAATATTGATCTGAAAACAATTGTCAGTGGCAGGAATTTTAAAATGTCACCCATGTGCGAAATATTGAAAATTCATGATGGCTCAATATCCACTTTTGGGGGAGGGAATGCCTCTGGCTATAAGTGCACGATTGGATTGAATTTAACTTGAAGAATGAAGCATTTTACTAGCAAGAAAGAAGATGCATGTGCCATAATACAGCAATGATGAACGCGAACTAATAGAAATACTTCTTTATTTTCAAACTGTAATTTCCATGTTTTAGAAGAAATAAACCTGTGATATTTATGAAGCGTAATGAAACATCTATGAAAACGGAAGGTTTGTAGAATATCAAACTATAAGGTTACGCCACCTGTGTTTATTTATTTGTTTCCTCTCACGCTGAGGAACGCAAGTCATCTATATTATCATTAAGTAGGTTACCACAGGATAACATAATACAAATAGAATGTCATGTTCTGCTGACGTAGTAAAATAAAGACTTTAAAGAATAATACAAAAACATATATAAAGTAATAAAAACAAAAAAAATACAAAACAAATAATAAATGAATCCGTTTGCGGTCAACATGATGATATTCTCATAGGTCACATTGCGAATTTCTGGTATCCGTGTACATAAAATGCAATGTGTATCCGTATATTTCCCATATGCCGTCATTTGCTACGGCATTAGTCTTAGTATGAAACAACGAATTAGCAAAATAAGTATGTAACACTACTAATTAAGATTTGTATTGGTTGGCTAAATGCTAAAAGCACCCCAGGTTAGAATAAAGAGCCGAGCGAATGTGTATGTTTCTGACGACTGCCTTGCCATGAAAGTGCCTTTAGCTCAGTGGTAAAGAGCAGGAGCGCTTCCAGGATGAACGCGGGTGGTTATGGATGCTATATTTCTGGGGAAAAATGTTTGTAATAGAATTAATTTGTTAAATGAAAAAAAAACAAGTTATCAATTGTTTCATTCTACAATCTTGTTCAGCATTGTTCAAGGAGATTGAATAAGTGAACTCACAGTGCTCTATGCAAGAGTTTCCATAATGGTAGGTTAATGTGGACCCCCATTCAAAATCCAGGCGATAACAACAGATTATGCGCAAATACTTATGAGCAATACTTTTTATATAGTTGTTTTCGCTTTAAACCGGTCATTGAACAAATCTAGCCACTTTTAGCCATGCAAGATAGCTACCGTCGTCTGGTCCCGTCAAGCCAAAGATTGCCGTTTGTTCGCATGGAATTTATTTTGACCGCCATTCATAGATACTATGTTTCATCATTTGTCCACTTGGTTTTCTCATTTCATTCCAGTTCCACCGCACCTATTCGGAAGTGGAGGAAAACCATTCAAACCTGTCTGGGTAGTCACTCAATAGAAACGGTCACTTGACCAACGTCGTTTGGCAAACATGCCGAGTTGGGGGTGATCAATCAAAATGATGTAAAGTGGGGTGGTCAATGAATAGATTAGTTTTCTCGCAATAAGTTGGGCGGTGATCGCTAAAAAGTATTTAAAAACAGAAAAAGACCGAACGCTGCCGGACATAAACTAAGGGACAGATTTAGCACATACTTACATTGAATATTGAACCCTGTTCTCAAAACATGTCTTTCACGTCACGTTCAACCAAATCGAGGTATAACATTAACATTTCCCTACCGTAATTTCAAATCCCTACCATGTTATTGCTAGGCGGCTCTCTTACCAACTGAGCTAAACTGACAAGTCTCATATATTAACGAATTCATTCATTGTATATGCAATACAAATGTTACAGTAATCATCTTCAGTCGGAATAGAAATAGGAGCGGAGTCTGACCATGCAGCAACACGGCTTCTGAATATTCATCTTACATCTCACAAGAATAGTGGAATAGCAAAATAATGAAGGTAATTTATGGCCAATATTATTATTTTTTGTGAAATAGAACAGTCTGTCTTTTGTAATAATTATCTCGAAAAATCCATGATAAAATAAAACTAAAAAGAAATATGTGTAATGTCCGACGTGTTGCACTATTAAAGCGTGTTTCCCAAACCGTTTCGGACTGTCGCCCCCTTCTAGGTCCTATATTTCATCAGCCAACCCGTTGAACATTTGATTTTAATAAAATATCTTCTCGTTATTTAAGCATTTATTTCATAACCAATATTATAATTGTACAAACGTATCTAAACATATTTGATTGATTAGTATTAGACTAATTAATGTGAAGTATGGGCCTGGTGTGATGAGACTTTTAGAATGCAGCATCCTCACCATCTCCTGTCATCCAGACCCCCCCCGCCCATGTTGCTCCCTGCCTTCTGCGCTCCACTTTCAGTATTCTAGCACCCCCAAGGGGGCGGCAGCGGCGCCCACTTGGGAATCATTGCTGTAATCTGCACGGTTCGTTTTTGCCGGCATCCATCAGTTCTTTTAAGTCCTCCTTCCTCTATCAGTTTTCTGAAGCCTCATTTCCCCCATATCCGCCAGCCACTTGATTGCTAAGCTTCGAGTGCCACTTTCGTATCCCTGGCACGTTTCGCCTGTTTTATCTTGTTAAACCTGACTTCTATGCACAGGCGAACGCTCTGAAACTTGTTACACTCGGCAGGAATGTCAAGACAGAATTTCGGTTTCGGGCTCGTATTATAGATAGCCTTTTGAAATCTGTCTCTTTGAAAATATTCACTAGGTGACCCCACCTCCTTATAGTCCGACCAAATTATTCCTTAGATTGCACTTGACGTGTTCCATTTCTGATTCGTGATAAAAATCCAGAACGAAAAGAAAAGTTGGTAACCTTTTGTCTTACGAATGTAAAATATGGTAGTTAAACACAGCATTACAAAGGCTCGAAAACGTGATACTAATGTACTTAAACGAATTTATGATGCGCAATAGTCTGATAAAGAACACATTGCTGTCTTTTAACTTTATTATTGCATTAATATCTGGTCAATACGTTCGATAGTTATTCTTTTGGGGACCTTTCTATGACTTTTGGGGGCTCGTGTTTACCTACTTACCCATACAGCCAAATATTACCCACAGTTCATCTGCGTAGAGGTAACGCCGAAAACGCTGTTGATTCTGTCAACATTTAAGGGATATTATGAATATTTTTAAAAGGGTGTGGTCATATAATAGTAATACACCTAATAATTGTTTTGAATTAAATTAAAATATTACCCAGAGATCAACCACCGTATACGTTCATTATTAATATAGTGTATTTCATGATATTCTAATACAGGTTTAACGCCCTTTATCTGAGACTCCAAAAACCGAAATGTCCCAAAATCTGAAACTTTTAACGCCATCATGACGCCACAAGTGAAGAATTCCACACCTACCCTCACTATAGTAAGATTAAAAGATGAGAGACGAGGCCAATTTCCAAAGCATTTAACGCATTCTAACTACAATAAAAGCTTGGTTACTCCGATTAACTCTTTAGACAATGTGCATTAACTGGCATATAGCTGGAGTTTGAAATATGACCCATCATCTACTGTTTTCAGTTACATATTAAAGCAAAAACATGAAGCGGATTGTTAAATTCACCAACAAAATGATGGCCCCTGCACTTCGAAACCATTTAATAAATACCCACGATGTGTGCTTTCAATAGGGGTATATAGTCACATCGACTGTCTATTAATACCTTTATTAATTGTGCGAATAACAAGTCAACTAAAAGTGAGTTTGTCCGAAATTGTGCAAATAAACGATTTTAAGATAGATGTGTGTATGTACAATGATGCCATTTAAAATTCAGAAAAAGAAATACATATCAGCAAGCCTTTCAAATACCCACGGATGAATGTTCCCTCTAATTAGAACTTGCCAGTGTGCGCTACAATCTTTCCTGTGACAAACCTATGTGCGCACTGAATGCTTGTGCACTTGAAAAGTTTAAATCGTTTCAAGATAATATTGGCACAGCCTATCTTTCATGGCTGATAAAGGTGTATTAGCATGATTTAATATAATGCATGGTTACATGCTACGAAGTAATGCATCTAGCCAACAGGTTATTCTATATATTGAACTACTTTGTTCCGTTTGATGTTCCATTAAATAACACTTGTATTTCTTCCTTTGTTGTGATACAATGTCAAAATAAATTACTATAACACCTAACAATTCAAAATTATTATTATTTTCAACAAGTATTATTATTATTATTATTATTATTATTATTATTATTAGTAGTAGTAGTAGTAACAGTATTAGTATTACTATTACCATTAATATTATGAGTACTATTAATATTGTTATTAGTGTTACTAGTATTATTATTAGTAGTACTATTACTATTACTATTATTATTATTACTATTACTAGTACTATTATTATTAGTATTACTATTACTATTATTACTAGATTTATTATTAGCACATGCATAATAATGATTAATGTCTACATTAGTTTGGGTTCTGTGTGGACATGTATTCCATTCGTGCACTTGCAAAACATATGTGCACATTACAGCCTAGAGGGAACAATGCCATGGATTCCCCGAACATCAGTGCCAATAGTTTGTCATTCAAAGAACCAGCGTGTTTCTTTAATATTACATGAGAATAGTTTCCAATAAGTTACACATCAAATGAAATAATAATACGTATCATGATGATCGGGTAAAAAACGCTTTTCAAGGGAAAGTGTATTGTTAATGTTTGAAGTGATTTTCTCTAGCTTTTTCCACTCCTATAACTTTTCGGCATTCAAAGCAAAACTTTCTCCCATAATCATTTATTTATATTACCCCTCATTGATCGGTTCCCATCCGATAGATAGCAGCTTTTGAACAGACGTTAGATCGATAGGCACAAGCATAAACTGTTTCCCACTGCAGAATGTTTCACATGTAATCACAACATGAAAAATACGCTTGTGGATTTCTAAGCTTGAAAAGAATGCCTGTTTGATCTTGTGACAAAACAGTCCATGCGTATAGTATATAAACTAATAAAAATATTATAAAGTAAGAAATCAAATGTTGATACAACGTAAGCAATGTATTGTATGAAGAAATCAAAATAGGATTGGCTTATAGTATGTATATATTTGATGTCTCCCTTTTCAATGCTAGCTTCCATGTTTTTTTTTTAGCGTAATACAGATCTCGTGTTCATACTCATATCTTCCGATTGCACGTTTTATTCACGGGAGATTTATGACTTGAGTATATATTTATTATATTACTGCACAGTGGATGAATTCCGGTTGCACCACATCTTTTTTGAACTTTTGATTTTACCCATAGCCTAAATCGGTTCTAGTAGGGCCCGAATAGAATGTATATGTGTGCATAATTCACATATCGGTTCCCCTTTCGCAGAAAGAAACACTATTTGGGCTTGCATTTGCTCTCACCCCAATAATAAGGATCTATTTTCCAACTATTTCTATATAATTGCTGTTTTTAACTTTGACTTTACCCAGACCCTAACACGGTTTCACTAGATCCAAAAAACGATGCAAATGTGTGCAGAATTCACATATGATTTACCTTTTCTCAAAATAACGTGGGTTTTCCGTTCACATTCACTCCAATAATATTGATCTGATTTCCATATATTTATATATAATACTAAGTCTGGTTCTCCCAACAACTTTTACAATGGTCGATTATCGGTCGAACCATTTCTTTTTTTAACATTTGACTTCACCCAGTGTCTAAAATGGTTCCATTAGGCACCACATTAGTCTGTACAATTCACATTATGGTTTTGCATTTTGCCCAAGAGAATGTGGTGTTTGGATTAGCTCTCACTCCGGGAATAATGATAATAATTCGCCTTTTATTTTAATTAAAAAAGGCATTTCTGGTCGGTGGTAATAGCTTATTTTAATGGTTTTTTCCAACAAGAATGGGATTATGCCAGCAATAAAAGACCTACAGTTATCGGATAAAAACATTACAAGCAGAATACATACAATGTCAACTGACATGCACATGGAAGTGAAGAGTGACTTGTAACTAGGTGACTGGTTCTCAGTACACTTTGATGTACACGTTAGGGGTTAGAGTTAGCAATAGGAATATTATTTTTCGTGGCGTCTACTAACAATACAGACAAAGCATTTGGGGGGCGTAATTTAAAGTAATGAACGTTAGCTTTTGGTGGGGACTAACTAAAAGAGACATGTTTCAACTAATCTGCGGTGATTAAAGGAGTATATGTAATTATCTGAATATTCATGTTCAACGATTCAGTTTTTTGTATTTGTTTTTAATTTACTCCCTATATTTCTAAATTTGCTCACTGTATTCTTTAATTTAATTTCTATTTATTAAATTACTGGCCTTAGTTTTTTAATTTCCTAGCAGTAGGTTTTTATTTGTTGGCAGTAATCTTTAAGTTGCACGCCGTAATTTTGATTTGTTACTGTATTTTTTTCATTGGCTTGCTATTTGTAACTCGCCCAGGAAAATGGTATAGATAGACGCCCTCGTAGGATTCGTGTAAGAAATAACAATTTAGATAGACATAGGGTGGGCGTAAGCAAATAACAATCCAGATAAACGTAATCAGGGGGTTGTTGTAAAATAAAATAACAATCCAGATATAGACCGGAGTATGGTGGAGGTAAGTACCAACCGAGGGCGGAGAAATTGTGGTTAGCATTCAATTTCAAAATTCAGAAATTGCGATGGTAAACGAGGATCTGGGGATGCGTTTGGCGAGGGGGGATTTATCACAGGTATGTCATACTACTATGTAAAATAGTGCGGAGCCAAACACGACGCTCTGTGCACCCACCACCCCCAGGACTCTATAAATATGGTAGCACAATGTTCCTTAGGATGTCCTCTTTCAGAAAAAGAGATGCCCACAAGAAACATGTTGGGAAGAACTACCCCATCTGCATGAAACAAAGTATTTTTTGAGAATATTTCCTATTTCATCAGATGGTGGATATTATTCCTGATGATATGTGTATCGTTAGAAAGAGGATTTCATTTTCCAACTGTATACCTTGCAAGACTGTATCTCTTGTACCTCTGAGGTTACACCCCGTTACACTCGGAAGTTACAGCAAAACCGTGAGGGTAGGTATATAGCATCTCTCCAGGAGATTTCAAGTACACAATCCTATTTCTTTGGATTGTGTATGGATACCTTTGGAAGGCGAATATTATAAGCTTTCCAACGATGTATCTTGCGAGACATTTCCCCTCTTCATGGAAAGTTACAGCGAACATTGTGAAGATAGGTGCGTACCATCTTTCAAGTATGATACATACACATCTTAAAGGTTTTGGCTGAAACTTCCCATGCAAGATACACTGCCAGATACATCGTCGGAAAACTGATCAAATCGTCTTTCTAACGATATCCATATGTTTATACTTCCATCAAGTATAATAATCCACAATCTGAAGAAATAGGACTGCGTACTAGAAATAAAAAAAAAATATATTCACAAGAGGTAGAGTGTTGGAAAGCTGATGGAAATCCCTTTCCAAAGGTATTCATATGTATATACCTCCATGAGGGATTAATTACACAATTCAACGCAATAAGACTGTGTACTTGACATTATCTGGGGAATTTCTACATACCTATCTTCGCGGTTTGTGCTGCTAACTATAAAGTAGTGGTAAGGTCAGTGAGAACTGCTCATTGAGCAATCATACAAAAAGCTGAAACCATGCGTACATATACCGGGTTCAAATACAGTCAGTGCGGAAACATATCCTTGATTATTGTTTCATTTTCTCCTACCGCCAGATTTTCTTTCGGCGGGGGGACAATCGAATGAATTAATGTTTTGACGTATGTGTCTAATAGATGCTACTCAGGATACCACATGATATATAACAGGCTAGTATGAAAAAATAGACGAGTAACACTTTGTTTTTATTTTCTTTCTTCAAAGAAATATCACACTAAAAAAACACCATTCTTAATGTAAACTGAAGAAACCCGAAATGGAAAAATCTGTAAGTATTCCCTTTGGAAATATGAGATGGGAATAAATAATATCCCTTCCAAACAAATGCAGTACTCCGTGACATATACTGTATCCTCAGGAGATCTGATTGCTATATGATTCGGGACAGAACTGGCAAACTAATGTTTGCTCTCGGGACGTGTTCTGCTTGTTGTTCGTCATATATCTGTAAATGTCAGCCAGTACGACTAAGTAAATCAATTACACTTGATCTTCTTATTCATATAGAACATCACTTGCATGGAAGTAAGTGAATACAATATTTCTCATCCACTGACTTTTAAATATGATGCAATTAAGTAATGAGCCAGACAGATCGGTGAGTGAGAAATGGAAACTCCAGTCGTAGATTAAGAAAACTACGCAGAATGAACAGAAATATCAGAATTCAACGTATTTCAATACACAGAAAAAGGGTGGAACCTGGAGTGCATATAATTGTCAAGGTGTGTGACGCTACTATTCGGTACATAGACACACAGACATATGCCCATGAAAAGATAAGCCTTGGATGGGCTTCCTTAATTTTAAGAGGACGTAACCCCGGGTACAGTACGCCAAGCGGAACTAGTCTGGTCGACCTGTATAAACAGGATCAGCCAGAATAGAAGAGACAATTCAGGAGCGGGTCCAGCTTGTTGAGCTGACTGTCTTCCAATGTCTGTTTGTGAGGGGTGGCTGTAGGGGTGTACCCCAGAACATGTTGGGTGTTATGTATAGACAATTGACTAAAAGTGTGTTTCAGCGCATACTGCAAAACTCGTTTAGTGTCATATCAGCCATATGTCTTTTGTATATTTGTCATATGTGCTTCATGTCATATCTGTGCACTGTTTAGTCGCTGCAAAGTAAAAGATGGGTGAATATACTCTAAGTTTGCCTATTACATAATGTTTGCCAGGAGTAGTATAATACTAAATTGAACCCAGGATGAACATAGGGTAGGGGTCGATGGCTTAGTGACATTTAAAGGCCACTGTTTTTATCAGGTCAATTTTGACAGGCGTTTTCAAATGTAACGGCTTGCACATTTGTGTACAAGTGTGATTTGACCTGAATATGAAGGTAGGATTGGTGGTCGACTTTAGTTCAGGCCAACTTTAAACATGTCAATGTTGGCATTTTTTAAAAAGAGAAATGTTACCATTTTCAAACTAAGACGACTGCACCCTACCGGCTGCAAATTTGTGTACGAGGGTAACTTGACCCCATGATAAATATATGATTGCTAGCAATGATATCTGGTTACCTCTAGAGGCCAATTTGTGGTCAGGTCAGTTTGGGCATTTTACATATAACTGGAACGGTTGCAACCTAACTTGACCCAAGGATGAACATAAAATAGGTATTTTTGACGTCTGGTGAACTCTAAATGTCAATTTAGAGTCAGGCCACTTTTGGCAGGCATTTTCAAATGTAACGGAAGCGGCTGCAGCCTACGGCCTGCAACTATGTGTATAGGTTTAACTTGGCCCCAACATGAACATATAATAGGTGGAGATGGCATCTGGTGACTCATAATTTGGAGTACGGTCTATTCTGGCATTTCCAAATCTAACTGTGTACATGGGTAACTTGACCTCAGGATCAACGTATGGTAGTTGGTGCTTACCGCTGGTGACCTTTAAATGTCAATTTTAGGTCAGGTCAGATCTAGGTCAGGTCAATTTTGTCATTTCCAAAAGAGGTCAATTTGAGACGGCGGCACCCTGTGAACGGAAAAGTGTTCAATGGTAACTTGACCACAGGATGAACT